>SNQJ01S0105774.1:53483-67028 GCA_010110895.2 Picea sitchensis | reverse complement strand
CTAGAAGGATCTTCCTCTAGATGCTTCTTTTTAGTATAAATAGGAGTCGAGGGTATGAGAACCTTAGCTTGGATATTATTGTAACAGAGCGCTGCTCGACTGGAGGTTGCCCCCTCGAAGAGGCCTGTGAACATTGCTATCTGATTCAAAGTGTTATTTCTGTTGCTATTTTGTATATCATTTCAGTGTATTGTGAAGATTATGCTGGATATTTTACTGTTATTCTGTCATTTCTAGCATTTCATTTATGTTCTGCATATTTTATATATCTGGTATCTTGCAATATGGAACAATGTGTAGCATTTGGATGCCCCGTGTAGTGCAGTAACTTGTACATTGATTGTTCACGTATTCGCCTCCATTATTTGTTCTTAATATTTGAAGTTGATGTCTATAATGCTTTTCTACAAGGGCCTTGTAGGCCAAGATCTTGTCAAAAACTTCGCTCTTGATTTTTAAGTAAACCCAAGTGCATTTGGAAAAGTCATCAATGAAAGTTAAGACATACTTGCACCCAGAAAATGAAGGAGAAGAAAGTGGACTACACAAGTCACTGTGAACAAGCTACAAAGGGGTCGAGGCATGCCAAGAGGCACGTTTGTCCTGTTGATGTTTTTCGAGAACACAAACAACACAAACACCATTTATGCATGAAATCAGAGGAAGACCATTCACCATCTATTGATTACATAATTTCTCCAATGAGCGATAGTTGAGATTACCAAAACACTCCTGCCAAAGTTTGCTCAAGTCATCGCTATGAGCAAAAAAAACTGATGGAAAATATGATGACCCAAAGTTGTCAAACTTGTACAAACTAGTAATATCATAAGAAATTCTAGTTGCAATAACATGTTGAAGATATTTTAGATCCTTGATTACAACTTGGCGAGGTGAAAACTCTACGGTTTTACCTTCCCTTGAATGAGTGATTTGATATATTGATAGAAGGTTGTAGGAAAGACTTGGAACACATAATACATCATTGAAATGACCATTATCTACCCGAACCATTCCAAACCCTACAACACTAAGAGATCTATCATCACCAACAAATATTTTCTTGGTGTTACATTCATTAAGAGTAGAAAATATGGCTTTATCCTTAGTCATATGATAAGATACTCCATAATCAATAATTCATTCAGAAGAAGAAGAAGTAGAAGTTTCATTGAAGGATAAACTATAAGAAAAAAGTGAAATTCCATGAGAAGAAGAAGAAGTAGAAGTTTCATTGAAGGATAAGCTATAAGAAAAAAGTGAATTTCCATGAGAAGAAGAAGAAGAATCAATACTAATGTTGTGCTTCTTCATTGTTGTTTCTAAATATGTCATCTTATTGAAACATTTGGACTCATCATGATCATATTTCTCACAAAAGTTGGAATGTTTGTTAGTCTTCGTATTTTTATATTTTGCTCCTTTGTCACCATCAGGAACGAAAGATGACTGAGAGGGTTTGGGACCCTTGTTTTTCTTGTTGTTGTGGCGAGGATGTTGCTTCTTGGGATTTATGGATTTGTCTTTTTGTTAGGCCACTAAAGCTTTGTTGGAGATACCTACAGTGTTGATCACTTCAAGTTGCACAAGCTTATATTTCTCTCTAATCAAGGAATCACAAAAGGACTCAAGAGTGGGCTTTTGATAAGAAGTCCCTAGAGCTTCTCTGGTGGCATATAAGGTATATACAAACACTCAATATGCACTACAAATCTTAGCAAGAATAACATATATGAATCTATATTCCGACAGATCTAGTTGGCATTCAATACACAAAATTCTAAGTGTTTTAAAATTAGGCAAGTAATCTTCAATGTAAGGAAAACAATTTGGACTTAAATTCGTTAACTGGTTTTCCAAATGGTGATCTTGAATAACATTGTGTTTACTGAACATAGCTTTAATATTTTCCCAAGATTATTGGGGGTACCAAGTTCTTGAAGGTGAAACCTTAAATCATGAGAGATGGACATTCTAAATAGTATGCATGTTTCTTCATTCCTATTAATCCATTTGATGTACTTGTCATTATCAATGGGTTCTTCTTCTTTTCCCATGGTAATACGGTACATTCCTTTACTTCTTAATAAATCCCACATATGGGATTTCCATTGGAAGTAGTTGGTGTTGGTAAGAAAAATATCAATGGGAGAATCCATATTAAATATGTAGATAATGTGGATTTAAAATCTGAAGTTGATAGTCAAGATGGAAAGATCTCGAAAAAATAGGTTGTTTAAAAAAAATGGCACTAAAAACGGCTTTGGATGTGAAAGTTATGCCATTTTGAAAAAAGGCATAAACAATAACCAAAGAGCCACATGGAAGGTAGAAGTTGGTCCACGTGGTGATAGCCCTCCTAATAACCTCACTTTTACAAATAAGTTTCTTATGAAGTGACCCGCTTTTATAAAATAAGAGGGGATCACTTTTACAATGAAGTTTCTTTATAAAATAAATTGCATGCAAAGTAAATAACTTTAGAATTAAAATATTAAAGCTACTTATAGTGACTCGCTTTTATAATTTAAGTGAAATACACTTTACAAAAAAAAGACTTAAACACAAGGCCTCTTACTTAATAAAACAACTTTTAACCAAGTGAGCTAGTGCAAAACATAGTGTATTGTTTAGGAGGACGATTGTTGTTGTTGTTGTTGTTGAATATGGCCTTGGATAGCATGCTCGTAAAAAATTATTTTCACACAAGAAAAAATTTTACTTCTCGATGACAACAAGGGTTAAATCTCACTTGGCTTACCTAGAAAATACAAAATTTCCCTCTATTTTTTATTTATCGAGATTGCACAGAGCGCACGACAAAGAGCATACATAGACAGGAAAACTCTTTCCGCTCTATTTATGATTTGTTGATGTTGCATAGTGTGCGTGGAAAAGAGCATACACAGATCGATAAGAGTAGAAACCCAAAAATAAAAGATAAGAAACCAAAATAAAACCAAAATATTAACTCTGCAAAATTTTAAAAGAGCGTATTTGGGTTGTATACCTCCAGATCTGACTGAAATGGTCATATATTGGAAAAACAAAAACCTTTTCGAGTGAAATATAAATCATTCTTGACTGAAATTAGCAATCTAGATGCAATGGAATAGTCCTCTCTGTCTCGAAATGTACAGAAATGGTAGAAACTAGATATTAGGAAACACGACTTCACGATCTCGATCTACAACGAGAGTGGGTCTTCAAATGTGCTACAATACCATGTTTGACAACACAGGTATTCCAATAGAGGACGAACACCTTGAGTAACCACTCACATAACCAGATCAAATATCAACACACCAATGTTTTGACTTGGTAAAACCCCTATAGAGAAATATCCACAAACCCAACCAATGTGGCCACTTGGAATAATTTATTAATGCAAAAGAAAAATTTACAAAGATATTTGCAATAGAGTTTCTCACAATCGATCATCGACAAATGACCCTCCATGCTCTTTAAATAGAGATCATGGACCAATCAGGTGTTAAGTGTTGTAGAAAAATTCCCATGCGGACAGGTGAATTCCCTCTTGGATCTTAGACCCCTATGACCAAGACAGAAAAGTGTTAACTTTGAACATTGACTTTCCTTTAAACATAGCTAATCTAGTCAATAGAGAAGAGGAAGAAAGTATGAGTACCTTTTTATGAATTTTTTCCTCGCTAACTCCAAGTTGAGCCTTGATCCCCAAGCCTTTCAACAAGTTGTGCAATCCAATAAACCACAAAGACAAAGCATACTTCCTATTCTACCATGATTAGTTTAAAACTAGATTCATCAAAAGAGACAAGTTCATGCAAATGTACACAATCTTGAAGGAAACAGGCCAAGCACATGTATTAATGAGAACAAAATAAGGTGCTTACAAAGTGTAGATGCAGATGTAACAACCTCACTGAGCTCTCCTTGTCCAACCCCTTGCTCGAATCATCCACAATCAAAATGACAATACTTCTCACTGATTATTCTCCCCCTTTCACCATGAGGATGCATCCTTATATAGTCTTTGAGAGGCTTAAACACCTTAGATATTCTTGGGATAAGTTGAGGATATTACTCCATCAGTTGTGGAACTCCCCTTAGATCCAGCCTTGGTCTTGGGTTCGAGCCAAAATGACTCGGATATTTCTCAGCTGACTTCAGAGATAAGGGGGATTCGTTCCATGATTTTCTCAACAGCTCGATGCTCCCTCAAAGTGGGCCACAGAGAATTGCAACGCTCCCTGCTAAGAGGGAAAGGAGCGCTAGCACTCCCTGCAAGTGGGCATGGGGGCACCGATCTCCAAAAAATGCTTTTATTATGGTAATTATTCAAGGTAAAAGTTTGTACTCTTCGCCAAATGATATATCTCCTTCTTTTAACTAGTCTTAGAGGGTATCTCAAGTGTTCTTATGATGTTGTTCGCGATGCGGCACGGTCGAGACGACAATATGATTTATGTGACACTTGTGACAAAAGTGAAACACTTGCAATAATGGCAATGAGACATCATTGAAGTGAGTAATTTTGACGTGTAACAGATTGTCGCCCAAAGTGCGAAGCCAGAAGACAAAAACTGATGACTGAAGTACTTTGTAGAATTTTCGAAGCAAGGGTATGGACTCAGAGAACCTAGTAGAATCTGCATACAACCATCAGACAAATGTTATGATATGTTTCAAACCCAATGCAGACATACCTATGCTTGAGTGGTAAAATACTTTCAAGGTATGGCTGCCATAAAATACACTATGGATCCATAATCATATTGACTTAAAAGGTATAGCCACCAAAGATACAACGTGGATCTATACTTCCATGACATGAACTGATCGTAGCCACGAGAATTACAAAGTGGATATACGATATGACAAAACATAGCCACAGACCAATACAAAGTGGATCTATGTGACAATATATATATCAATATTCTTAAAAGAAACTTATTCGCAACCTAGGTAAAGTAGATATCAGAGTGAAAACTCAACCGAGGGTCTTTTTATCGATCCCAATGTGGTACGAATCTATCCATGTGAATACATGTTTTGATGTCGAACATGGTAGAGACCACTTGATTACTAGTCAATGAGGTAAACCGTTAACAAGTGTGAGGGAGATCACTAGTGATGTCAATGATTCCCAAGGTACCCCAGTACAATTTAGTGAATATGAATAGATGAGTCGAAGTCGAACATTCACAGAATCATCCGATTAGAGGTCAATGATGTAAATCCACTGTCAGAAGAGAGGAGGCCTTCCATTGAGGCATGCATGTCCCAAGGTACTAACTGGTTTCTAAGTCTAGTTCTCGGATGATGTGTTGAAGTCGATAGGAGCAAAATCGTCGAAGGAGGGCCTTGATGTATCCCCCATCAATGACATGAAACTAGCATAGAGATGTAAGTTGGTGGATCAAAATGAGAATGGACTGACACGGGTATTGAAACTGGAAATTTGTGATGGTTGACCCTCAAAGCGGATACTTCCCTTGAACACTGGGGCACAAACGACAAAAACATGACATGGACCAAAACATGATTCAATGGATACTATGACTTTCGTCGGGTGACCCAAAGGAGTAAAGAAACTCATAGGATCAATACAGAGGTTCAACGGATTAAAATGTATGCAAAAACAAAGTTCCGTGTTCAAGGGTGACTGTAAGAGTGACCTGTGATGTTTTCAAAAACTGCTTGGCTTGCTTCCTTCAATTTTTTCCCCCGTCCAGATAGACGAGTACCTATTTTTAATTTAACGAGCTCGAGGAGGGTAACACATGCTCAATATAACTCACCTTTAGTAAGTCTCTCTTCCTTTGTTTAATGAATTGGAAGAAGTAAGGGTTCGGTCCCATATGGGCTCTTCAATGTGTAATTTTTAATGAGTCCATACAAGGAAAACTCAGCTGTTTTTCATATTTAGAGAGTCTGAAAATAAATTAAAGGTGACTCCAAGGTTGTCCTTTTTCATAATGTTAGTTTCACGAGGCCAAAAAAGAGATAAACTACCACTCGAAAGACACCCTTTGAAACCTTTTAACGAGTGTGAAAGGAAGCAATATCACTCGACAATCTTTTCATGTTTAGAGAGTTTAAAAAGAGCTTAAAGGAGACTCTGGGGGGTTCCTTTTTCGTATAACCTTTACGAGTCCGAAAAAGTGATAAAAGTCTACTCGGTTACATTCTCATGTATTTATGATCACAAGAAAGAACAAAGACTAAGATTTGTATTGGTTTCATTTTTACACAAGCTTGAAACAAACTTAAAATATGCTTGTAAATTCCCAACGTAAATTCCAAAGGTTGGGATACCCATGGATGGTTGGTACTCTGCCCCCAGCTTGAAAAATTAGTGTGTTAACTCCAGAATGATCATCAAAGGCTGGAGACATTCCCCCCAAGCTTCAATTCATTCACCGATTTTGAGGTTGTCACCAATTTCTGTACTAGATGGAGAAAAAGGATAAGGGTGGATGAAATGAAGGTTCAAATACGAGACCTAATGAAAGAATCGACTCAACATCTACGAGATCTAGCGAAATACTCAACCTGATGGGAGAGGTGACTGTTTCATTTTTTAACAAGATTGACACATGAAAAGAACTATGCTCAGGGCTTCGGGTTGAATCCCTAGATTTATGTTTCATTTTTTAATGAGCTTGCCATAGAGAAGAGAAACTTAGCTCGTAACCTCTATTTCATTTTTTAACGATCTTTCCACAGAGAAGCAAAACTATTCTCATAGCTCCGCTTAATCAAGGCTTCCAAGAGGATAATGCTCTGGAAGGAAAACATTTCAAGGGACAAAACTCGGTCATGGCTTCCAAGAGATATTCATTGGACAGAAGAACAATTCTCTAGAAGGAACACATGTCAAGGGTCATGTCAGGGGTAAGGAGATCATTCTCTACGAGCCCTATCGAAGAGATCACCATGTCAACTACCAGATCTAAATCATAAGAGGTTGAGCTTACAGGGAGAGGCTCATCTTCATCGGCAACTGAAGACATGGGAGATAATGCCACATAATTGACCTATGGTGGGGGAGATACCGCATGAATATAAGAACCGTTTAGTTAGGTCATTAGGTTGGTAATCAAGTCAGGACCAATGCATGAAAATTGATCAATAGCCACAATTCTTCCATTGTGAGGGAAAGATATCACACGAAAAAGAGTGGACACAATAGCTTTCATGGCATAGACATAATCTCGCCCAAGGAGTAAATCAAAATCCAAGGGGTCTTGGACTACCATAAAATCAATGAAGATAGTTTTCCCTCCCAAAGTTACGGGAAACTGAGGAAGGACTCCTAAAGGGTGACTGGTTCTTATGTTAAAAGCTAACAGATTATGCGTAACTGTTACAAGATGAGGATAACCAAAAGTTTTCCAAGCAATAGAGGATAAAATACTAACGGACGCACCTTCATCTATCAGTGTCTGAGGAATGACCCAACCAAAAACCTGTGCTTTAATATTGAAAGGAATGTGAGAGGGAAGACAAGGTCCAGTTAGCACACTCCAATAAAAAAGGATGGCCTCATTACTTGGAGGGGGTTTCGTGGGAGAAGGAGGAATGCCCCCCAACACGGTAGATTCTGTATTAGCAAGAAAAACATGGGAAACATCGAGTTTACTCTTTAGAGAGAGAGTAGGATCGACCAATGATGGTATCAGATCGACCACTTGGGTTTTATTCTCCATGGGGAAAATGGGGTCGACGGATGGTGTAACCGGAGCGACCACTTTGGGTTCACTCTTTAGATAAAGAGTGGGATCGACCAATGATGTAACCAGAATGACCCCTTTGGCACTCTTCAGAGGAGGAGTGGGATTGACTGATCATGTAACCGGAGCAACCACTTTGGCACTCCTCATGGGAGGAGTGGGATCACTTGATGGAGTAACCAGATCAACCACTTTGGCACTCCTCAAGGGAGGAGTGGGGTCGACTGATGGCAGACCGGATCGACCACTTTGGCACTCTTCGGATGAAGGGTGGTACTAACCGATGAAGGGAATGGATAGGTCACTTGGGTTTCACTTTTCAGATGAAAAGAGGGGCTGATCGACGACGAAACTGGATCAACTACTTTTTTAGTGGTTCAACCGAGGATGAAACTAGGTTGACCACCTGATCAACCGGACTGACCAGGGATGGAACCAGATTGACCATTCCATTTTTTGATGACGGAAGTCACTCCTGGATTGCAGCAGGAGCAGAGCCCAATGCCTATCATTTTATGTCACGATTTGTGTATGAAAGGGGTGATCAAATGGAAGTAGGCTCAGATGATATTGTTTCAACTCCGAAACTAGGCCAGGCATGCATGGGCAGGTGAGGTCTTAGACGTACTTCAGACAACGAGTTGTAGTAAGGGTGAGTAGGGGGAAGACTTGTATCAGAGAGATGAAAAGGTCTGTTGTCAACATCAGGTTTCCAGCAGACTGTAGGAGAATGCATTTAAACGCGAGATCTTCTTACATTCAAATGCAGAAAACCAGAGAATACAATAGTGCCACAATAAAACCTTTATCATAACACAACTGCAATAATTCATGTGAATCAGTCAATCATGAACTCCCTCAGTATGAGATGAAAACTAGATGAAATAGGGAAATTGTCTTTCATAAAACAAGAAATCTTACATACAGATGCATAACTAGAGAACTAGAGCGTCTGTTAAAACATTACAATTGGGAGCTTTGCTCTACCATCAATACCTTACAAAAATGACGAAAACGCCTACATATACTCAAAAAAAAAAACAGTAGCAAAAACAAGACGCTGCATTAAAAAACATTTCATCTGCATGTCTTCTGACAGTTTGCGCATGCAGATTGGAAGATCGTGCGCCTATGAGAGATGCCATCTTAACTGCGCATGGCTCCAGCAAGGGGAGTAGCTGATCTATTAAGTGCCTGAGCTAGCGTGTGCAGACTTCCTTCGGCTAGTCGAGAACTCGAGCATGGCTTCTCTGGAAAAATGGGTACACAGGACCCTCTTGAGCAGGTCGCTTGCCAGACCCTCCATGCCTTGCAATTAATGGGTGAGGTGAGGTTTCAAGCACCCTCTCTCTTCTTCATTCATTCCCAGCAGGTACCGGGATTTAGATCACGTCGAATCGGTGTCTGGAGAACACAGTGCCCCCCTTCCGAAACTCAATTCGATGCCTTTGGCCTCCCTTTGTACAACCCCTTTCTACTTTCTCGAATGACCATGGGCTCTGACCCTACACCTAATTTCCAAAGTGCTTTCGGCGTTCCGAGGTTCGCGAATAGGAAGGAGCAGGCTTTCCTTCTATCAAAATCGCGATGGGCAAAATGCCGGGAGGGTCTAATGGTCGCCACGCGTTCCTCCAAGATGGACGGCTGAGACTGCTTTTCGATGCTTTGGGACCCAAGTGGCCAAATGATAAACATTAGCGCCTCTCCTCCAGGCTTGCTCCTTTATGACCAGGCGCCAAAACCATGGGCCTGATTCTGGGCGCTATCGACATTTCAGGGTTTGGGGTTTCGAGAAGTGAAGTGATGAAGAGCGCTTTCCCCTCGAACTCCCGAATGCCGACGTGACATGGATGTGCGCCGCACGTCCTTTAGATGAACGACCCAGATAGTACGTTATTATAAAGGGGGCTTCCCCCATTTGCAGGCTCGCTTGATGTGACCTGGCGCTAAGACCATGAGCTAGGATTTAAAAATCACTTATCGGCATTTCAAATAATGGAATATCAAAATTTACCTATACCTTGAAGGGGGTTGCATGGCCATTTGATGAAGATGCTTCTCCCGTGGGCAACCATCGAAGGATCTGCACGAAGTTTTCCATCATTTCGTTCCTTTTTCACGCAAGGGCTTCCTCGAGCAACATTTTAATAGGATTTCATGCTCCATCATATTTCTTTTAGTCCCCCATGGGTTTTTGTTGGGCTTGACATTGCTGATCTTGTAATGGCTCGATTGATTCGAGTCCCAACTTCTTGTACCCAGATCTTATCGGGGACATGCACGAAGAAAAAGAAATGAAGAGCAGGCTGCTTTGATACCACTAATCCAGATTTAGGAGCAGAACGAATTGATTAACAGACTGAATACAATAAACACATAGATATGAAGAATAATAAAATTATCCAGTGAACAATGTCTTCTATTAAATAATGAAATAGGCTAAAATTGTAAAACTGTAGAAATGAAACACTTGCTCGAATGGTGGTAGCTATCTCTGAGAAGAGATGTGGTTGTTACACACATATGTCTAAGCATAATGGATTACAATGAGGCTCCAGAGGCCTTTTTGATATTACTCATGAATTCCAAAACCCTAGACATCAAAAAACCTAACCCTAGAAGGTGAAACGCCAATAGTCATGTGGACCCTATGGGTAAGTTGGTGTAATTTGGTACCTCAACTTCCAAGGGTCATAACTTTTTCATACAACCTTCGTTTTAGGTGCGTGATAGCTCATTGGAAAGGTATTTCAGATAAATACATATTCTACCATCAAACTCTAACTATGCCTATAGTTTGACTGTTGCGAGCCAAAACAACAATGTTTAGGGCCCCAAAACGGCCCTGGAAGTACATAAAGATGTGCTGACATGAAAACATACAAAATAAGCCAGTTGGATTAGGCAAGAGGCCACCCGTATCCACTTGGAGGATGTGTGGGGCTTCAGACAGCCCCAGAAGTGTAGAACCCACAATTACAAAGCAGTACAGAAGAACGTGCTAAACAAAAAATGGACATGAGGAACCAGTTGGAATAGGTGGGTGGCCACCAATATCCACCTGGATCACCTGCATCGCGGGAAACAATGCATGTGACAACGAATATGCTTTCCCCAATTCCCATCAATATGAGATCGAACACTCCAAACAGAAGAAGCAATTGTGGATTTCTCATAGGAAGTTGTCGAGAAAATAAGGCAGAAAGTGATATTTCCCATTGGAAGCTGTCGGGAAAATAAGGCAGAAAGCTACACCCATTAACTTCTTTTTTTCCACGAAAATGAACAAAAAGTAGATAGAGCAAACTCCACAAAACCTAACCACGAAAATTCCAATCGAAAAGCCAAGGCACCCATGTCTTCTCTCACAAGTTCCTTTATTTGTGTCTTCGTTAGTAGAAAAAGGCTTTGGGTTTTATGGTTAGGGGTCAACCATGAGATAATATTTATGTTTATTTTCACGAGCATCTTTATCATATTAGTTGGTGAATGCTTGTTGCGATACAAGCAATTCCACTTGAGTTGGGTTGGGAGTCCTTTCATTGTGGAATGGCCTTTGGTTGAGATTAGGTAAACACAGGGAGAGTACTGATTAAACCATGAAAAAAATTGAGTGTTTAGGCTTGCTCATTAAACTTAGACTAGACCTCCGATGAATTATGTGTTTTTGCACGACGGATGCCTTCCCTAACTGGCTGAGCCACGATCACCCACCCATCATTTCCTGCATTTCTTATACCATGTTGATAACAAATCAGTTATCAATATATATGTATGGATGGAAATGGAGAAACCCTTGAAAAATATAATGGATCGCCTTATGGAAAATCATTTAAATTAATTTAAGTGTTGTGAAGTCACTGTACTTCTTTGGTTGTAAGTTGGAAGACGACGCCACGACAGATGGGGGAGAACGTTAATGGAGCATGATAAATGAAGATGTGAAGACAAAAAATTGAAACGGTGGGACATGGGTTTGCTGACGGATGTGTTTGCCGGAGATGGGACGTACAACGATGGTCGACAAATCCAAAAGGTACAACGTTTAGCTTACTCCCATCCCTTCTTGGATGTTTCCTCTTCAAAAGTTTTTTTTTAGTTTTTTATTTTATATAGAAGAAAAATTGTTGGGAACACAAAAGTATATAAAATATCATTTAAATATTATTAATTGTGACTTTGAATAATAATAATTTTCCAAATTACATTATGTTAATTTTAAAAATGTAAAATTTAATTTTCTATATTAATTTTAAAATGTAAAATTTAATTTATTTATATTAATTTTAAAATGTAAAATTTAATTTTTCTATATTAATTTTAAAAATGTAAAATTTAATTTGTTGAATCACATTTTTCTGAAAAATTAAATACATATTCATAAATTCACCCATAATTAATTTTTTCATATTAATTAAATTGAATTTAACATGAAAAAGTAAATTAAAACTTACCATCTCTGATATATACTTCAAAGTCCCCAACCTTCATAATACCTTATTTATTTAAATATAAATGCTTAAACAAAAACCAAATAGTTTGTAGAACACAACCTCCACATGCATTCCTTATTGCAAAACAAACCTATCCTCAATGAGTCACCCTCCCCTTCTAACTGCGTTTTATTAAAAAAAAATTATGATATTGTTAAGTTTGAATTGGGCAGAAGTGGAACACGATGTCAAGAAATGACATTAAATAGTGAATTTCCATTTACCAACAGAAACTCACTTTCATTTTTGTCAGGATTTAGACCTTTAAACCCTCCAAACTCACTTTGTCTTTTTTTACAAGTTGTTAGCAATGATATTAACCTGTAACGCGTACCGTTCCAGGGCCTACTGGACTTATCAATGTATCCTTCAGGCCTACCAGACTCATCATATCACAAGTTTAGTATCGTTCCAGTCTGTCATTTTATTGTATTTGTGAAGCAAATTCACAAACGCGGTGTGGGCGACTGAGACAGGCACCAGCAAACGCGTACAACATGCGGGATATTTACGGATCCCTTAATCAGAGGCGGTCTGCGTTGGCGTTCGACTTCGTTACGGTGTCCCGTCTTTGTGAATTTCTCAGACATTTCACATGCCCATCTCTTTCAAAAAATCATGCTTTCCAGCTCAGATGAGCCGTGTGCAATCAGTCGAACGCCTCTATATATACCCACTCTATATCTCGTCGTGCATCATAACTGTTCTAGAGATTCACGAGGCAGATCGATTGATATTTCTCGCAAAGCATTGAATTGATTTTTATCTGCAAAATTCTAATTGCAGAGGAGGCGAACGACGAGGAAACCATACAAGACGATGGGCGAACTGACGACTCTGTTGGTTCAAGCTGTGATAATAGTTTGTTGTTGTATGAGATTAGTTTCAGGAGACCAGCTGCATGAAGGCAGATGGGAGCTTCTGTTGCAAAATGCTGGAGTTTCTGCAATGCATATGACGCTCACGCACACCAATAAACTCCTCATCTTCGATCAAAAGATCGCGGGCTCGTCGCAGATAATGAGAACCGACCCGCCCTGCAACAACGCCACGATTGCGGCCTCGGAGGATTGTGGGGCCCATTCGATCGAGTACGACATCGCCACGAACAGGGTAAGGCCTCTGCACCTGCTTACCGACACCTTTTGTTCTTCGGCCGCCTTCGCCAGCAACGGCACACTCATCCATACTGGCGGATGGAATGACGGGACAAGAGTTATCCGCTACTTCATCCCATGCTCCGACGCGACCTGCAACTGGATCGAATCCCCCACCCGCCTCGCGGCCAACCGATGGTACGCTTCCAACCAGATCTTGCCTGACGGTCGGGTCAT
>SNQJ01S0105774.1:22079-37691 GCA_010110895.2 Picea sitchensis | reverse complement strand
CTGCACATCCCCTCTCAGCAGTCCTGCAATAAATTCAAAATATTATTCACATTCATTGACCTCTTCCTGCAGGTCCATTTACATCACATATTCATACTTATGAGTTTGCCATAGTCCTTGGCCAGTCCAGTTATATTTACAAATTGGGGGAAATAGGGTGTTATAATTAGACAGATCCATTTGGAAGTACAAGAGACACTGAATAATTCACATGAAAATTACAAGGCTAGACATGACCAACACATAATAGAGTTCAAAACATTTAAAGTGAGAGACAAAGTATGGTTATAGTTGAATAAGGAAAGACTACATGTTCATGGTAAGAATATCAAGGCTCTACAGTATAGTCCTTTGGGGGTATTGGAAAAGGTGGGAGATAATACCTATAGACTCAGTATACCCCCATACATGCGCATTTACTCAGTAGTGAATGTGGAGAATCTCAAACTCTATGAGACCTCCATGTTGGATCAAGAGGAGGAGCAGGTCCTACCTTCCATAGAGGATTTAGCACCAGATGCTCAGGTAGAGTTGGAAGAAGACACACTTTTGTAGAAGCGGTCCATAACTACAAGATAGTGGCAACATGACCTTTGGCATATTGGGTTGAAATGACAACTTCTAGGCAAAGAAAAACGGTACTCCAAGGAGAAGGTAGAGGAAAAATTTCCTCACCTCATTCAGTAAATATTTTGGGGACCAAAATCCTCCCTAAATGGAGAGGTACGATCCATATTGGATCATTATATTAGTTTTCATCTATCTCGATCCTTTCAAAGTGGAAAAAATTGGAGGAATCAGCTTGCAGGGCCATTTTAGTGGCATGTCCCAATTTGGAAAATTGGGATATGAAACCTTCTTGGGCCATTTTGAGGAATCAAATGACATTTTTTGGGGTTAAAACTTTCCTAGCAAATCTTGAACTTAGTGATGCTATTTTACACATCCATACCTTTCCAACGATGCAAATCGTTCTCCAATCGGAGCTCGTATGCAAAAGTTATGCCTCTCGCAAGTTGACCTATCATGTTGACCACCATGGTATGAGAGGATGCCACATCATCCCCCGATACTCATACATATGGGGCTAGCCATGTGTGTTGTTTCAAGAATATTCTAGAAGTTTCAAAACCGTATCACAAATGAGGGTCCAGGAAGTCAAAAACCTATCCCTAGATGGCTATCGGGATAGGTTAAATATCGAGCCATTGGGAGGAGAAGGGGTTCGATTCTTTTGCATTGTATCTTGTTCCATAGTTGAGAAAAACATCTGAGAGTGGTATTTTGTGAGCATAACAGAGGAGGATAGATTCTGTAGCAGTGATATAGACCACAGGTCAAGGGAAACTCCATAGAGAGTGCCTCTTTCTTTGTACTTGCATAATTTCTTTACTAGAGAAAAGAGAACAGAGCAGCCTCAACTTCTAGCTGGATTTTTCTCCCATATTGGGTTTCCCAGGGCATATCTTGTGTTTATTTATGGATGGTGTGAATGTGTTTTATTGTTCTCTATTTTTCTGCGTTTTATCTATTTTTTCAGTAAACTAAATACTTTAGAGATCTAAAGGAAATTAACCTTAATAGTAAATATTTTCATTATTTTATTAGATCTTTTGTGACAAACATTTCCAATGGAATATCCACGACAGTTTACAGATCAATCCAACAAAGAAAGTTTTGCATAAATTTGAGGATATAGTGAAGCTAGACAAGTCTAAGGTGCAAAGTATATCAAATGTTGAAAATGAACATTTACAAAAATTCCTAACTGTAGAAGCTAAGAAGAGTATTCAACTCAATTGCACATTCCGTAAAGTTGAGAAATATATTAAAAGGTTCAATAGAGAATTACCAACTTCAAAGGCCCCACATAGGTTGCATGTTTTCTCTCATAATGATATATGTAAAATTATTTTTGATCAATGGGAGAAGTATGATAAAGAAGTAGTTAGGGAGAAAACCCCATGTGCACCTAAAGGTTAAGTTTTAGTGGGTTATTATAACCAATTGTATAATTGTATTTATATTAGAATTTGAGAAGCAATGAGGATTTTTTAGTACAAAGTGTTTTTGATGAATGACTTTGTAAAGAACTACTTTTGATAAACCGATTAATTGAGAAGACATATTTTATGATTGAAGAAATATTTCGTGAATGTGTGTTGTAGACTATTATGCAATTTGACTTATAGTGCAGATGTTTTATAAGAGACTTCATTTTGTGTGCTTCCGACTATTCTGAAGTAGACATTTCTTTCATTCTATTTTTTCATTAGATATATATCATTTATTTTATAGTAATTTATTCTTTGTTTTTAATTTAAGTTTCTTCTTTTATGAAAAAGTTTTGTTATTTCATCTAATAAATTTTTGAAAGACTATTTCACACACTTTTAAAGGATAGATAATAATGTTTCTTCTGTTTTGAGAGGTAACACTCAAGACTGTGTATTTATTTCAAACATTATTAGATAGTAGCATACACCTATGTGGAACTTCAACAAAGGTCAAATCTTTTTAAATAGGAGCACACACCTAAAATTTACAATGGAGGTGTGCTCCCTATTGTAGAAAAATTGGGAACCAACTTCATGCACCCAACCTGTAGATGGAATTTAATAGAAAAAATGAGTGGCATAAAACCATTTCCATGAACCTAGAGTTTATAAACTACCTTAAGGGCTAAAACAAAACACTAAAATGGCCATGCCCTAAGAGTCTATAAGAAAAAAAATATCTACCCATGCCCCAAGCACCACCACCACCACCGTCGTCATCATAAACACAATCATAAAGGCCAACTAGACAATATAAATATACACATCAGGGGGCAACAGGTACAATCCATGTGTCAGGTTGAAGATATTTGTCAATAGATTTCGAGCCTCAATGATCGATAATAGGATCTTTCTGTCATTGTCTTATTGCCCATGTCACATTTTCATGGAAATGGCTAGTTCAAGTTGAGGGAACTCATCATTATCAAGCAGGAGAGTTGGTTGAGTGGCGTGCTCGTTGCTATAGCGCTCTTTGCATTTGCAATAAAGAAGACCAAACTTCTAACATTGTCCACCGTTAGACCTACGAAAATTATGAGTCGAACCAAGGTGACACCAAAATTTTTAAGAAACTTGATTCACGGTACAAGGAGAACCACCTCCCACTATTTCAAAGGCTTGTGAAGATGCCACAACTCAAACTCCACTTCACCATATTACACCTAGATGTAAAAATGTAGTTTGGTACATATTAGATGACCATCATACCAAGTAAGTGTGTAGCATGATTGAATATTTTTAAATACATGATCATTTTAGCTTTTCCATATAAAATGAAATTTCTATTATAACTAATTTCCATGTGTGTGGCACTTAATGACTCGAGGGATTCTATCTCCGTGAAGAGAAAACTTCTAAGTGATAGTGGAAGGGAGTGATTGGCTAAAACTGTAAGTACCTCGAAAAAAATGTTTAACAATGTCCTCCTTTTGGTAAAGGGGGCATTTGGGTTAGTGGAAAACTCATTCTTTGACTCAATATATGGCATATGAAGCTTAAACAACTAAATCCTTTGTTTAGATGTTACCTTGCCAACTTTGTCGAGATTAACATTTAAAATGGGCTTTATACTTCATTAATGATAACTGGATGACTTTCTCAAACCTTCTGGAGCGATTCCACCTTCAATGTTGCAAGTTGAATTTAAAAAACAAATTATTTGGAAGACGTTCTTTCACATGTTGTATCACGGTGAATCCAAAAGTCTCAATCACATTTTTTTTGTAAACCAAGCACGTAAACATGTTTTGTGATCTAGGTTTTACTTGAATTTTATCTTTTTGTCTTTTCTGGGTTTTGTGATTTAAATTTTAATGATGAATATATAACAAATAAAAAAAGATAAAAAAGTTTAGAATACACCAATACTTGTGATCGATAGAGTCTATCATGTAAAAAAATTTAGAATACAATGGTAATTGTTTTCGATAGAGTTTATCAACGATGGTGTAATGATGTCAACAAAAGAGATGATATTAAATAGTAAATTTCCATTTACCAACAGAAACTCGCTTTCATATTTGGGAGGATTTTGACCTTTAAACCGTCCAAGCTCATTTTTAAGTTTGATATGGAAGCTAATATTGAAATTTAATTATCTCTGCAATGATATTGACATGGAACGCGTACCGTCGGTATCCTTCGGGGTCTACCAGATTTATCATATCAGAAGTTTAGTATCGTTCCAATCTGTCATGTTATTGTCTCTCTGCACAAAATTCACAAACGCGGTGTGGGCGACTCAGACAGACACCAGCAAAACGCGTACAAATTGCGGGATATTTATGGATTTCTTAATCAAAGCCGGTCTCCGTTGGCGTTCGATTTCTTAATGGTGCCCCGTCTTTATGAATTTCTCAGGCATTTCACGTACTTTCATGCATTCCAGCTCAGGTGAGCCGTGTGCAATCAGTCGAATGCCCATATATATACCCACTCTCTATCTTGTCGTGCTTCATAACTGTGCAAGAGATTCATGACGGGACAAGAATTATCCGCTACTTCACCCCATGCTCCGACGCGACCTGCCACTGGATCGCGTCCAACCGATGGTACGCTTCCAACCAGATCTTGCCTGACGGTCGGGTCATCGTCGTAGGCGGGCGCAGATCGTTCAATTACGAATTCGTTTCGAAAGCCCCTTCCGACAAGGCCTTCCAGCTACCGCTACTGGTGAAGACCAACGGCTAATTGCTATGGCCACCTGTCGACAATCGAACGGCTAATTTCTATGGCCACCTGTCGACAATCGAACGAGCCACTTTTCGACGATTGAACAGCTAATTTATATGGCCAGAAATGAGTCACCTGTCGACGAACGAACGGCTAAGTTTCTATGGCCAAATATGATCCACGTGTCGACGTTCGAACAGATTAATTTCTATGGCCAGAAATAGGCCACGTGTCGATAATCGAACGTCTACGTTCTTATGGCCAGAAATGAGCCACGTGTCGACAATCGAAAGGCCAGGATCTACGACCAGGAGAGTGCCATGTGTCGTCAATCTGACTGCCCGGATCTACGGCCAGGAGAAAACCACGTGTCAATGATCCGACCGCCAATATCTACGGCAAGAAGACTGCCACGTGTCGAGGATTGAACAGCCTAGATCAATGGCCAAGAGAAGGCCACGTGTTGGAGATCGGACATCTAAGATTTACGGCCGCGAGAGTGACACATGTCAACAATCAGACGGTCCAAATCTATGGCCAGGAGAGCACCACGTGTCAAAGATTGTACGATTCAAATATACGGCCAGAAGAGGGCCACGTGTCAATGATTGGATAGTACAGATCTACGGCCTGGAGAGTGCCACATGTCGAATAATGGACACGTGACATGACCATTTCGTCATGTGTTCTTGAGACACTTGACTTAAATGTAATCGAGGGCACAAAATGCAAACCATGGAACAAAAAATGCAGCATTAGTTGCAACACTTCTATTTCAATGGTTCCATCTCCCTCATGTAGTCAATGAGGTCAAACACATGTCCTTTCAAGCCTCGACCCACAGATCCAAAGGTTGTAAGGGTTTTTGACTCCTGGATCATGGGAGTTTGTGAATACTAGAATCTATGTTTGATTTATAGTAAGGACTAGATTTAACCTATTGGAAATCTAGGTAACACCAAGAATTTTTAGGACCATTTAGTGACCTTTGCACTCTAAACCCACAAAGACAATTTGTAGACTGGAGTTTTTATTATTCCTCTTGTGCAAATATTAACAAAATTCAAGCATAAGGAGAGGTGAAAAGACAACAAAATTGTCAAATAAGGAAGAGCAAAGGGACACAAGTGGCATAGAGAAAATGAGCCACACTCCTTACATGAGTGGGGATAAGTAAGAATTTGGTAAGAAGTGAGGGGACCAAATTAATTTGGGGGTTCCCACTTCACCTACCAAAAATACGGGGTTTCCAAGACAAGCCACAAGGCAAGAAGACATAACACTAAATGAAACACAAGGAAAACACCATGTTGAATGAGAAGGGGATGACAAAGGTGAATGACAAGGCGAAGGTAACAAGAGCATTAAGGATTGCTTGGTAAAAAGACAACAAAATTGTCAAATAAGGAGAGGTCTTGGTCACCACTTAACTTTTTTGAGATGACTTGCCATTCCAAATTGGCAATCCCATCTATGCACAAGGAAGAAGTGAAGAGACCAAAAAAAAATTGGATTTCCCACTTCCTTGAGATGAGTGGCATGGAATAAACAATCCACCATCCTTACACCTACTAAAAATATGTGGTTGTCAAGACAATCCACTAGGCAAGAAGACCAAACACTAAATGAAACACAAGGAAAACACCATGAAAATTTGAAAGAGGAAGACGAAGGTGAAAAATAAGGCAAAGGCAATGAAACCACAAGGGAGGATTTGGTAAAAAGACAACAAAATTATCAAACAAGAGGTATTTGTCACCATTTAAATTTTTTGAGACAACTTACAAGCCCAAATTGACAATCCTTCACATACATAATGAAGAAGTGAGGAGACCAAATGAATTTGAGGTTTCCCACTTCCTTGAGATGAGTGGTATGGAGTAGTTTTGAGTTGTCATCCTTACACCTACCTAAAACATAGGGTTTCCAAGACAAGACACAAGGAAGGAAGACCAAACACTAATTAAAACACAAGGAAAACACCAAGTAGGATGAGAAGTGGAAGATGAATAAAAACAACAAGGAAGAGGCAAAGAAACCATAAGGGAGCACTTAGTAAAAAGACAACAAAATCATAAAATAAGGAGAGTTCTTGGTCACAACTTAATTTTTTTGAGATGACTTGCAAGCCCAAATTGGGAAGCTCATCCATGCACAAGGAAGAATTGGCAAGACCAATTGAATTCGAGGTTTCCCACTTCCTTGAGAAAATTAGAATGGAATAAATGAGCCACCATCCTTACACCTACCAAAAATATAGGGTTTATGAGGCAAGTAGACCAAACACCAAATAAAACACAAGAAAAACACCATGTGAAATGAGAAGAGGAATATGGAGGTGAACAACAAGGAGGAGGAAACAAAACCACAAGGGGGTACTTGTAAAAATATAAGAAAATAATTATCAAATAAGGAGAGGTCTCGGTCACCACTTAACTTTTTTTATATGACTTGCAAGGTCAAATTGGTAAGCCCACTCGTGCATGAGGAAGTGAGGATACTGAACAAATTTGGGTTTTCTCACTTCCTTGAGACAGGTAGCATGTAATAAACAAGTCGCCATCCCTACACCTACCAAAAACATGGGGTTTCCAAGACAAGCCACAAGGCAAGAAGACCAAACACTAAATGAAACACAAGGAAAACATCATGCAAAATGAGAATAGGAAGATGAAGGAAAACAACAAGGTCGAGGCAACATAACCACAAAGGAGCACTTGATAAAAAGACAACAACTTTGTGGATAATGAGAGATATCTGTCACCACTTAACTTTTTTGAGATGACTTACAAGCCTAAATTGGCAAGCCTACTAGTGCACAAGGAAGAAGAGAGGAGACTAAACAAATTTGTGGTTTCCCACTTCCTTGAGATGAGTGACATAGAATAAGCAAGTGTCATACTTACACCTACCAAAAAGATGGGGTTACCAAGACAAGACAACAAATTTTTTAAGTGACGACCATGACCTCTCCTTATTGAAATTCAAACATCTTACAAAAACATTTGAGTTTCTTATTTTGTTCTAGTTATATTCCCTTCTCCCTAAACTCTTCTTTATACCAAAACTTACTGCTATGTTTCCTGATACAATGCACAATGTCCCCAAAACTACAACTACTCAAGGCATAAGAGGTGGCTTCTTCTATTTAAAATCCTCTCTCCCACTATATCACCTATTTAAAACTTCTACCCTATTTAAAAAAGGTGCAGTCCACGTGCCATCCTTGACCAAAGAAATACCATTTTCCACTACCCTCTTTAAATGCAATAATTACACTCCAACATATAGAATTATCTTGGATTATCGTGATTTCTTATTCAATAAAGAAAGAAGTTGCAATATCTTGCATGCATTGAATTTCGAGTTTGTCTTTGCAAAATTTGACAAATTTGAAGTACAACACCATGCATCATAAACATCAAATAAACAAAAACTTGAATAATAACACAATATTATTCAGTATCAATCGAGGGTTTTGACAGTCGCAGTGAGCTAGGGTTTGAAATTCGATGCCAAAACAAAGAGCAACATGAGCAGTAGGGGGGAGGGAGGGGGGGCAAGGGGACCCCCTCATACAAACAAGTAGTGGTGGACAGAGGAAAAAAGCCAAGAAGTGGAGTTTTCAAGGCACCAGTGACAAGAACCTCGAGATCAGACCCAGGGAAGCATTAAGAAAGAAGTCGAGACAAAAATGAGACCATGGAGGAAGTCGCTAAGGACACTCAGAATGAAACGCACGAGACCGAGAAGGCTATCGGGATGGAGGAGCGCAACCCCTGCAAACCCAAAATAGCATTGATACCCAAGGTGGTACTGGAAGACCCACAGACACAAATCTATAGGGATTAGATGAAGACGCATGCGCTCATATGCAAATTCATGGGGTTATGGCCCACAGAAAGAACTCTACACAAATGGATTAAATATCAATGGAATCCAAACGGAGAAGTGGAGATCCACCTAGGCTCGAAGGGTTTCTTCATAGCAGTCTTTATTAACCTGGAGGACAGGGACATAGTCTTCAAGGGAGGTCCATACTTCCATGCCTCAGCGGGACTCTACATGCAACCCTGGAAAGAAAATTTTTCCCTGGAGAAAGAAACGTTTAGAAAGGTACCAGTATGGTTGAGACTCTATTCCCTACCCCTAGACTATTGCCTGCTCTCTACCTTTGATGCAATAGGAAACAAACTGGGGAAATATGTGAAGACCTTAGAAGCCACCCTAAAAGAAAGATACACATCATATGCAAGAATCTGTATAGAGATGGATGTTTCTGGAGCACTCCCAGAAGCCATAAGTCTGGAATTCTGGGATGAGGAATGGATCCAAAACATAGATTACAAATAGATCCCGTTTAGATGCAGATGATGCCATGAGCATGGACACTTGATCAGAGAGTTCCCTCTAAACAAAAGGCAGGAAGTGATAAATCCCAAAACATAGCAAGACGAGGAAGGGTTTATAACCCCGAACCCCAGGAACAGAGAAAATAAAAGAAAAATAAAACCTCGGCAGGAAATACCCAGGAGACTCGGAATACGATGGAAGGAAGGGACCAAACAAACAAAGGGACAGTAGAATAAAAGGACTTGGCAAAAGTTCCAAAAGTCAAGGACCAAGCAACAAAAGAGCCCACCCAGCAGCCAAACATTACGACAACTCAGGGGAGTTGCGCAACCCCGATGGACGGAGAAACAAAAGAGGACAACACTGCCATGCAAGACGCAGAGGGGGATGCAGAGATGACCCTGAGTGAAGTAGGCATAGAATACCCTGATCTCAGAGACTTGGTGGAAAGGGAAGGGATAGACCTTACGCACATATTAGAACAATGGAAAAGGCAAGGAGTCGGCAGTGTACCAACAGAGCAAATAGACCACATCCAATACATGTTCCTCCTACGGGAGGAAGCCAAAGCCAGAGGACAAAAACGCACACACGGGGAGATAAGACACCTAGGAGTGAAATCCGGCGAGGGACAATCGCAACTATCACCCAAACAGACGAGGAGGAAAAAAGGCAGGAAATCAAACAACATAGCACTACAGGAGCTGGGAGCGCTACTGATAAACTCGGGTAAGATCAAGAAACGCTTTCCCCACTCTCCCCCACATGTTTAAAAATGAAGGTTATAACTTGGAATATAAGAGGCCTAAACAACCCAAGAAAACAAAGAATCCTTAGGAATAAACTAAAGCAGGAGCAACCGGATCTCTGTTTTACTCAAGAGATGAAATGTACTATAGACATAATGGAGGCAATCAATAAACAACACTGGTGCAAGTACAAGATGGTAGCCATCGAAGACCACCAAAGGTCAGGCGACATACTCACTCTGTGGAACCCACAAATCCTAAATTTAATAGCAGCCGAGGCAACTAGGTACACCCTAACGGTATGCATGCAAATCATAGGAAACATTAAGGAGATTCTATGCACAAATGTGTATGGTCCCCATGGGCCAAAGGAAAAGAAAGGAATGATTCGACACCTAGAAGATATAAAAGGCCGAGCCACCAACCTCCATTGGATCCTGGCAGGGGACTTCAACATTATCACCTCCCTTGCGAAAAAAAAGGTGGTACGAGAAGATTGGATTGGGATGCGGAGGACTTTTCAAATTTTATAGACAAAGAGGAGATGGTAGACCTCCAAACCAAGAATGGCCAGTTCACCTGGACCAATAAATGGATGAACCAATTCCAGGTAGCTACAAGACTCGATTGATTCCTTATATCATAGTCAATCATCATGTAGGGGCTAAACTTAGACTGCAACATCCTCCCCTGGGGTGAATCTGATCACTGGCCAGTGCAACTGGAAGCAAGCTTCCATACAACACCTAAGAACAGACCCTTCAGATTCGAGAAATTCTGGATCAATTGCCCGACTTTCAAGGAAAAAATCAAACAATGGTGGTGGGAGGAGAAACCGAAGCAAGGGACTAGGATGTTCAAACTAAACAAGAAACTTAAATACATCATAAATAAACTCAAGGAATGGAACAGGGATATCTTTGGGAATATAAACACAGAGAAAAATGACATTGAAGAAAAAATGAAAAAACTCTAAGAAAATTGCATGCGGGAAGGCTATACAGAGGACCGGAAAAAGGAAGAGCTCCAAATGACCCAAGAGTGGGAGGCGAGATGCCAGCAGGAGGAAACACTCTGGCGTCAAAATTCCTACATCCGATGGCTAAAGGAAGGAGAGCAAAACACCAAGTTCTTCCATAGAACAACCATGGCCAGAAGAGCCCATAACAAAATCCTGAAGATCAAGGACTAGAATGGAATCAAGCACGAGTCACATCAGGAGATCGAAATTGCTCTGGTCAGCCACTTCCACAGGATAGCCTAAGAACCTCATCAAGATAGATCAGAGACCATCCAAAGGATAACCTAGCATATTCCACACCTAGTTGCCGAGGAACAAAACGTCTTCCTGAACAAACCTATCGCCACGGAAGAAGTTGATCAAGCTCTCCAGGGAATGCCCAGTGGGAAAGCACCAGGTCCATATGGCTTCACTGTGGAGTTCTTCAAAGCCTACTGGGAAATCATCAAACATGACATATATAAGGTAGTAAAGGACTCTAGAAGGTCTACCTCCATCCTTAAAGCACTAAACGCAACCATGATCACCCTAATCCCCAAAGAAAATGAAGCCAAAAACCTGGACTGATACAAAACCATAGCAATTTGTAATGTGATCTACAAGATCATCTCCAAAGTCATAGCAAATAGATTGAAACCCCTCCTACCTTCACTGATCTCACAAGATCATGTAGGCTTCGTGGAAGGTAGACAAATAATAGACAATATCATCCAGGCCCATGAGATCATTCACACCTTAAAACTTCAGAAGAGGGGGGGAATGATAATACAACTGGACCTCGCAAAAGCCTATGATAAAATTAGTTGGCATTACATGATAAAGACTTTGGAAGCCTTTGGTTTCACCCAGCACTGGATCAATTGGATTGTCAGCCTAGTATCCACAACAAGCTACTCACTACTAATCAATGGAGCCTCGACCAAACCTTTCTATCCCACAAGAGGGATCAGACAAGGAAACCCGTTGTCTCCCTTCCTGTTCATTCTGATGATGGAAGGCCTTAGCAGGAGCATAAAGAGTGCAACAACAACGGGAGAAATAACAGGGCTCAAACCCTTTGAAAATTGCCCTACTTCAACTCACCAACATTTTGTAGATGATACAATCCTCCACGACATACCCACGGTCAAGGAAGCCAAAGCCTACAAATGCATCCTAGAAGATTTTGGAGAAGCCTCAAGTGCTGAGATCAACCACTCCAAGTCGATGATCTTTTTCTTTAATACCAACCCAGCTATCCAAAGGAATTTGACCAACATTCTAGGCTTTGAACGGAAAACACTCCCAACCAAGTATTTGGGGGTTCCTTTGACAGACAAAGTATATAAGTTGTCAACTTGGGAAGGAGTAATAAACAGGTTACAGGAGCAGGTAAAAAACTGAATGTATAGGTCCCTTAATCTAGTCGACAGACTGATCCTAACTAAGACTGTCTTACAAGCTATCCCAACCTATATGATGTCAGTCTTCCCCACTCAATAGGGGATCCTATAGAAAATCAGATCCATCCAGAGGGACTTCCTATGGCGAGGTGCAGAAACAAAGAAAAAATGGGCCCTAGTGGCCTGGGAGAAAGTCTGTAGGCCAAAATGCAAAGGAGGCTTGGGGTTGCAAGATCCACAAACGACCAACAATGCATATGGGGCGAAACTATGGTGGCCTTGTGTCAAAGAAACTACAACACCTTGGGTAAACCTATGGAAGGAAAATTATGCACTAGACACCCGCAACTAGGAAAAAATCTGCTTTGGAGGAACCAGGGAAGGCTCAACCATTTGGAACCTAGCATGGCGCAACAAAGCATGGATTCAGACACACAACTTTTGGGAAATCAGGAATGGTAGAAAAGCCAGATTCTGGGAGGACGCTTGGCAACATGAACCAAGGATGGAAAACATGGACAAAGGGATACTCCAACAAGACCTCATCATGCAAGGAAAAATCAACGTCTATCAATACTGGCAACAGGGAACAGACCGCAACAAATGGAGAACCTAGGACAGGATTATTCCTCTGAAAAATGAGATACCCGTAACAATAATAAAAGAGCTGGAGGAGGAACTAGGTTGATGGAAAATAACAATCACGGAAGGAGAGGACCAGTTGAGGTGGGGCAAAAAGGACGGAGGGGAATTCAACCTAAAAGAATTCTGGCACTATATGGAGGACCCAGACCAAGACTACCTAGCGCAACACTGGGATAAGCTCTGGAACAATGCCCAATGGCCAAAGATTAAGATCTTCTAGTGGCTAATATTACACAACTGCATCCTAGCTTGGGATAACCTAAGGAAAAGAGGTTTCACTGGTCTGTCAAGATGTCATCTTTGTCAAACTCAGGAAGAAACAACCAACCATCTCCTCGACGAATGCGCCTACACTGCAGAACTGTGGGATTGGGTAGCAAGTATCTTTTGTCAATCCGACAGGATCCATGGTAACATTGCTGCAACAATCAAGCTCTGGAGAGAAAACTACAGTGACCAAGAAGAGGTGAACCTCTATTAGATCCTCACCCTAGGAATGATCATAGGGTCGACATGGAAGGAAAGGAACAGGCGTATTTTCAGAAACCAAAGCTGGCCAGAACGAAAGATTAAGGAAACAATAACCTCCATGATATGTGAGACGTTGATGAGCCGCAACTGCCAGGAGGGTAGCACGCAACCCACTAATCAGTATTCTAGAGTTCTAGAGGTTTTCCAACTAACCAATGGGCACAACCCCAATCCAAACAGACAACAGTCACAACTCCAAGTAGGTGAGCACAACTGGAAACTGCCACCTCTAGGCTCCCTCAAGTTGAATTTTGATGGGATGACGAAAGGCAAGCCAGGAAGAACAAGTCTGGGAGGAGTAATCAGGGACAGTCAAGGGAACATCATACGACTATACGCGGGGAGCCTAGACAAATCCACCAATAACGCCGCAGAATTCGAGCCCTGGAGATAGGTCTGGAGATTCTTAGTTGGGAGGGGATGACGAACGCCATAGTGGAAGGAGACTTCGCGCTAGTCATCAACACAATGAGAAAACTCCAAAATGGTGCCAGAATAGGTAAGATCTAAAGGCACTAGCGATTGGCCTACCTACTGAAAAAAATCCAGGAGCACTTGCAGACAGGGATCACTGTGAAGTTGTGCTGGGTGAGGAGGTCAACAAATGGACTGGTGGATAGAATAGAAAATGAGGGGGTCAAGAACGAAGGTCCATAACTGGACACAATCTGGAGCAACATCTTGCAAGGTCAATTTCGAGCAGACTACACCCAACTTGCAGCAAAAGAATGGGATAACAGGAGTAGTACGAAATATTATGGCAAGAATGGAGGCACAGGAGACACGGTAGGACACATAGGTCCTAGACAGAATATGATGGCCCACCAATCAAATAAGGTTACAAATGAAGACGTAGATCACACATCAGGTGAAGGTACGACACCACATCCCTGTCAATAAAAAGAAATACAGAAGTTACCCATTGGAAAGAAGAAGAGATAAATCGCAGGCAACAAAGGACAATGGACATAACTCGTAGGCGACAAAGGACAATGGACAACAGGTCTCACCAGGGCCAAGTAGGAACACACCTCACCTAAGTACCAAGATGGGACGAGGAAAGGGATGGCGTACAATGAGAAGGGAAGAGCATTGGCTTAGGGATAATGGCAGGGTCATCAAGTGCACACACTCTGGATTAGAGGATTCTAACTGGTAGGATGACCTTAATGAGAAGGCCATGATTGCAAGGACGGGACCACAGTTGGGTTGGCTCCATAAAGGCAGGGACACCATAACATATCACAGAACGAGGCATCACAATTACAGGGGCCACCTTACTTACCAGAAGGAGGTGAATCGAAATAGGGAAAGAACCCAACATAAGAACCACCACTTGCAAGTTAAGATGGTACGCATAAAGAAAACTAGCAACAAGAAAGGCCCCCAGGGAAAGGAACCTCCACAGACCGCCCACCAGATGACAAGAATCGAACAGGTGGCCAGGGACACAAGGAGCACCTTCCTCACGAAGGTAGACACCAAGGGAAAGATGATCATTAAAATATGGGAGGGCGAAATTAACAACGCCTGCAGGGGAAAAGCCTGGTCAACACTAACCCAGGAAGCAGGGGGGATACGTGACCCCAGAGCCACAGAACCGAGGATAAACCTCTACCATAGGATGGTGGAGGAAGCTTGGAGAACCAAAATGCTGATAGGTAAGATGTGTGTAGACCAGGGGGAGACCAACAGGACATAAACCAAAGAGAAGAAGAAAGAGCGCACATGAATTCTCAACTGCCTCAGCAACTTGGAGGCAGGGGTAAAAAGGCTGGTGGAGGACCAGAAAAGACAATAGGAGAAACTTGAGCAGATGGCAGGGAAATTTCATCTCTATCTACGCTACATCCACCATATAGATATCACTCCAACCGACAGTAATGGAACCCCAACATGCATCAGAAAACTATGTCTGGTGGAACAGAGGGAGGAGGACGCAGCACAACAAGAAGGGGACGTAGAGCACCCCATCAACCTAGACTAGCGTAGGACCCGCCCAGACCTTGTCTCTCAGAGTAGGAGCTCGCCCCACTATGTTCAGATTGTTTTGATTTCTTTTGATGAAGTTTTTAGACTGGATTATGGTAGCCTGGGTTGGTTTCCCGTTAAGGCGACCCAGACACTTCTTGTTTGTTTTCAGATACTGCACTCCAGGGACTCCAGATCTGGTTTCTGTTAAGGCAGATCCTGGGAGTCCA
>SNQJ01S0105774.1:0-11018 GCA_010110895.2 Picea sitchensis | reverse complement strand
CTCTATGTTCGTGGTACAATTCAATTCGGGATACATTACAGTTTAGGGGGGACTCCTTTATTGGTTGGTTTCACTGATTCATATTGGGTCGGCGACCCTAATGATCAGAAGTCTAGTACAGGTTATGTTTTCAGCCTTGTTTCAGGACCTATCACTTGGGCCTGTAAGAAACAACAGGCTATTTCACTTTCTTTAGCAGAAGCAGAGTATTGAGCAGTGGTAAATGCAAGTCAGGAAGCCCTGTGGCTTCGACAAATCCTTTCATAGTTTAGATTCCAACACCAGCATCCGACCAACCTTTGCTGTGACAATCAGAGTGCCACCAAGCTTGCCAAAGACCCAATTCAACATCAACGTAGCAAACACATCGAGCTACACATGCACTTCATCAGAAAGCTCATTCATGATCAATTTATTGAAGTTCTCTTTTTACCTACAAAAGATCAAGTTGCAGACATTTTCACAAAGTCTCTTACAGAATCAAAGTTTTCCAAACTTCGATCTATGTTAGGAGTTCAGGAAGTTGTCATTAAGGGGGGATAAACTCTAATTCATCCTTCCTTCTCCTATTGTGTCACTATTGTAAATCCTTCAATCATATCCCAAGTTGTTCTTAAGGGGGGATGTTAGGATATTTATACACTTAGAAGTTAGTTAAGATCTACTTGGTCTATTGTGTTGTTAGGTAAAAGTGTGTTTTCTAATGTGTTTCTTTAGTATGCATTAGTATGCATTTGTAGTTAGGAAATCTGGCGGTCATGATATGTTCCCGACATAGAGTGATTTGATGGTTCATACTCTCCTCGATCTTAACGACCATTGATCTGTGGCTTAACACCCGATTGGTCCATGATCTATATTTAAAGAGCATGGAGGGTCATTTGCCGATGATCGATTGTGAGAAACTCTCTTGTAAAATCTCTCTGTAATATTTTTCTTTGCATTAATAAACTGCTCCAAGTGGTCGCGTTGGTTAGGGTCGTGGATGTTTCCTTGTAGGGGTTTTACCACGTGAAAACATCAGTGTGTTGATCTTTGATCTGGTTATGTGAGTGGTTACTGAAGGTGTTCATCCTCTGTTGGAATACCTGTTTTTTCGAACAAAAAATCCCTAGAGGCATGGTTGATCCTGTGAAATGAAGCTCCTTGTCAATACCTTTCCAACAAGCTATCGTGCACCCCAAACATAGATCGCATGCCAAAGTTACACCCCCGAGAAGTTGATACACCAAACTACCCAAAATGGGGTCCACAAAACTGTTGGATTTTCATCTTCTGAGGTTAGGGTTTTGGCTTTTCTTTATGTTAAAAATGACTTTGGAGCCTCATTGTAACAATGATCTTCTCGCGAGTGAGTGTAGCAGTCACATCTCTTCTCAGAGATGAGATGCCATCATTATAATGAGTCTTTCACTCTGTATTTTTACAGTTTTGTACATTTCGCTCATTAATAGAAATTTTGTATTATTGTATCTATGTATTTATGGTTATATCTCTGATATATCTATATTATATTATTGGATATATGATATATCTCTGTACATTTCTTTATTATATTTCTGCTCTCATTACGTGCCAAAAATAATCTGGATCAGTAGTATCAGAGCAGGCTGCTCTTGATTGTTTTTTAGTGTATGTCCTTGACGAGGTCCAAGTATAGCAAGTTGTGTCTCGATCTTGTCTCTCTTGAGGACAATCACTCTCGCACACCCAAGAAACTCTCCATGGTGAAAGAAAAGAAAAATGACAGAGAAAAATATTCAATTAATCTGTTTCTTGAGCAAGCTCTCATGCGATAGAGGAATGAAATGATGGAAAATTTTTCCCACATCCTTCAATGCTTGTCTATAATAGTAGGCACTTCTTCATCAAGTGGCCAGTTTGGAGGCACCTCTCCTTTCAAGGTACAAGTTAATTTTGATATTCCCGTATTTGAAGGTCAAATAGATGCAGATGCCCTAGAAAAATGGTTAAATATGATAGAAGGTTAGTTATTTGTTCATAATTTTCCAATAGGTAAAAGATCACCTTTGCACTCGATTGTATGTGGAAATTGAAAACTTGGCTTTGTAATTTCTTAATACTAAAAAGTAAATGTAAAAAATTAAACATGTTAATTGATGCCTTTATAAATCCAAGGAAATTATGAACATCAAATATCATTCATTGATTTGAGTGTAAGATGAAGAATATGCCATCATATTTATTTGTTGGCCATAAGATTGAAATTTTTAATTAAAATATTGATTAAACCATCAATTCCAATAGGGCGACTTCTATCGGCATAAAAATTTGGCTATATGATTTTTGGTGAAATGACAATTTTCCTAAATTGTTTTATAATTTTTGGTGAAATCACAATATTCCATTGTTTAAATTGTTTTTTTGAATGTATAAATGGATCCTTGGAGCACTTGGATTATAGAGTCTGAACAAGTACAATTTCAACCATTTCTGACCTGATTGCCAACAAAATTAGTCGAAAAATATGTCAAAAAAGGAAACAAGATAAAAATCAATTAAAACCTAGATGGAAGGTGTACACATACCATTTCTATGTGCCTAGCTTACCATAAAGTTTGATTGAGATTTATGGATTCACCCTCATATGAAATGTGAAAGAGCATCTTCCAAAATATTTGTTTCTTAAGTTCAAATTGCAACATTGGAGGTGGAATCGTTCCAAAAGGTTTAAAAAATTATCATCCAATTATCGTTAATTAAGTACAAAGCCCATTTTAAATGCCAGGCTCAACAAACTCGGGAAGATAACATCTAAATAAAGGATTTGGATTTGGTTGTTTAAGCTTCAAAGCTTCGAATTTTTTGGAAGCCATATATTGAGCCAAAGAAGGAATTTTACACTAACCCAAATGCCCCCTTTACCAAAAGGAATACATTGTTAAACATTTGTTTCAAGGTACTTACATTTTTCTAAGCTAGCCTAATAGTGGGATTTATGTCTCTATAGCCAATCACTCCCTTCCACCATCACTTAGATGTTTCCTCTTCTTGGAGATAAAATCTGTCAAGTCATTAAATGCCACGCACGTGGAATGGAAATTAGTTATAATAGAAATTTCATTTTTTTATATGGAAAAGACAAAATGATTACCTATTTAAAACATTTAACCATATTGCATGCTTACTTGGTATGATGGTCATCTAATATGTATCAAACTACACTTGTACATCTAGGTGTAATCTGGTGAAGTGGAGCTTGAGTCAGGGCATCTTCACAAGCCTTTGAAATAGTGGGAGGTGGTTTCACTTGTACCATGAACCAAGTCCCTTAAAATATTTAGTGCCACCTTGGTTCAACTCATAATTTTCATAGGTCGAGTAGTGGACAGCATTAGAATTTTGGTCTTATTTATTGCAAATGAAAAGAGTGTTATAGCAATGAGCACGACACTCGACCAACTCCCCTACTTGATAATGATAAGTTCCCTTAAATTGAACTAGCCATTTCCATGAAAAAGTGATGTGGACAATAAGATACTGACAGAAAGAGCCTATTATTGATCATTAAGGCTCGAAACCTATTGAAAAATATCTTCAACCTGACACATGGATTGTACCTATTGCCCCCTAATGTATATATTTATATTGTCTAGTTGGCCTTTATGTTTGTGTTTATGATGATGGTGGTGGTGGTGGTAGTGCTTGGGGCATGGGTAACTATATTTTTTCTTATAAACCCTTAGGGCATGGCCATTTTAGTGTTTTTTTTAATCCCTTAAGATAGTTTATAGACTCTAGGTTCATGGAAATGGCTTTATGCCAATCATTTTTTTGTATAAAATTCCATCTAACAGGTTGGGTGCATGAATTTGGTTCTCAATTTTGCTCCAACGGGAACACACATCCATTGTAATTTTAGGTGTGTGCTCCTATTTAAATAGATTTTACCTTTTTTGAAGTTTCACATAGGTAATTGCCCCATGAAAACTTGGTTCCATGTCAATTTTATTTGCGAAAGGAATATGTTGATGGTGAAAAATACCCAAGCATCAATAGTTGGGGTTTAACCCAATGATCATGCTCAATTAGACTCCTTTTTGTTTGGTATGGAAAAACCCTCTAGATTAATGGCCCATCAACTTTTTGATGAGCTTTAAGATTTTATGGTGTTTCCTTTTTACTATTTTCAATTTTTTTATAAAACAAAAGTAAACTTTTATATAGATATAAATAAAAGAGAGACTATATTACCTCATGCCTTCAAAAAGTAACATTTGTCAAAATATTACAGCCAGACTTGCCAATTGTTATGCCACAGGTGTGGAAACCGGAACAGGTGGCACTGTGCATATAATTAATAACGCCATTATGAGAACTGTAAAAGACCTGCCACATGTTCTACCATGAACATGGAAACAAGAACAGGTGGTCTGAACTAGAGTTTCTTGGTAGCAAGAAATAAAAGAACTAAAACAAGAAAATTGGCAGTAGGAAATCTAAACATGAGGCAAACCTGGGAGTCCATCCTGGTTGAATGTGAAGGCATAAGGCTGGCAGCAAGTCGGGCATTGACTCTTTGTGGTCTCGCCTGATAGATAATTAAACATGAAATCCATGAACTTTCTTAGGAGGCTTTGTTTATGCATTTTTTCGGCTAGGTCCTTCCTCATCTCGAAAATGAGGTCTAGGTGCATTGGTGCCTTGGGTGAGTCATGTCCTTCTCTCTCATGCCATAATTCACCCAAATGGATTTCTGGGTCTGTCACATTGGGTTCGGTAGAATGTTTGCAACAATATGGAAGTTGTGGAGGAAGCTCCTCTTCTACCAGACATCTCGTCATGACCAGCTCCTCAGTTCTTGCATGTGTCGTCCATTCACCGCCAACTTCCCACGTCATTCGTTCACTACCAACTTCTTGCAATTGTTGAGGAATCTTCGCCCAGTGAGGAGGAATTTCCTCCTCCATTATGAAACCTTCGTAAATGGGCTCCGAGATAGGAGATGGAGGCTCTATCTAGATTTCCATGTCCTAGTTCTCATCGGATTAGGGAAAAAGGGTTTGGTTGATTCTTAGAAAGGGATGGAGAGCCATCGGTCCAGTGCGGTGGTGTCTTCCTACTTGGCTATAGTAGGTCGGCCCTCGTTTGGGCTTGCTTCTTTCATGTGGCATATCGAAACTAGGCCAGAGGGGAGAAGAGTGCATAATGGAGAGACTGAAGAAGCTAGGGAGAGAAGGAATGAAAAGAGTAGAGACATGGGAGAGACAAATTAGGTTATCCAAGGGAGAATGAGAGATTGAGGGTGAGAAATCGAAATAAAACCATCAACACGAAAATCCCTGCGTGATAATGAGTGAGGTGATGGGAATGGAGGCCATGAATGCTGAATTGTTGTGGGCAGAGGGCATCATACCAGTTCCCTTAAGATGGATGTGAAATGCCATTAGAGTTGTTGCACCGTCCCAACACTCTATGCTCTGCTTTGCGTAAATGTGGGGCATGTCAAGTGAATTGGGGAGGGTGTTGGCGGCGAGGGGATTTAACTTCCCCTGCTACCAGCGCACCATATGACATGCGATCTTCAGGTGGCACCCCATCCGAGGGAAAACAAAAGAAAACTTACTATCTAATAATTCTTAAAATAAATGCACAATATTGAGTGTTAGCTCTCCAAATAAAAGAAATATTATTATTTATCATTTAAAAGTCTGTGAAATAGTCTTTCAAAAATTAATTAGATTAAATAACCAATTTTTTTCATAAAATAAGAAACTAAGCTTAAAAATGAAGAATAAATTAATATAAAATAAATTATATATATTTGTTGAAAAAATAGAATGAAAGAAATGCCAATATTATTTCAGAATAGTCTGAAGCAAGCAAAACGAGGTCTCTTACAAAACATCTACACTATAAGTCAAATTGCATAATAGTCTACAACACACAGGCATACAAGATTTCTTCAATCATCAAACATTTGGACAATGATTGACTTCTCAATTAACTAGTTTATCATAGGTAGTTCTTTACAAAGTCATTCATCAAAAAACCTTTGTACGAAAAAACCCTCACTGCTTCCCAAATCCTACTATAAATACAATTATACAATTTGTTACAATAACCAACTAAAGCTTAAACTTTAGGTGCACATGGGTTTTTCTCCCTAACTACTTCTTTATCATACTTCCCCCATTGATCAAAAATAATTTTACATATATCATTATGAGAGAAAACATGTTTCCTATGTGGGGCCTTTAAATTTGGTAATTCTCTATTGAATATTTTAATACATTTCTCAACTTTAGGGAATGTGAATTTGAGTTGAGTAGTCTTCTTAACTTCTACAGTTAGGATTTTTTGTAAATATTCCTTTTCAACATTTGATATACTTTGCACCTCAAACTAGTGCAGTTTCACTATATCCTCAAATTTCTGCAAAACTTTCTTTGTCAGATAAAAATTTCAGGTGGACCCGGGGAGGGAAGTTCACATTGAGTGGTGTTATCCTCAATAAAGTCACATATTTTAATACATTCCAACCACTCATATTCTATTTGTATTTGTGCCTCATGTGCAACTATGCTCCAATAACTCATGTCCTACTCAATTTCATATATCTCAACTTTGCTCAAAATCCTTATATTGTGTGGTTTATCTCCTCTAAGTTTTGGGATTTGTTTGATGAACTCAAGTTGGTCTTCTATTTTTCCTTGATTCTCCTTCCACATCAAATTTTATTTACACAAAATAAATCATTTTAAACTAAGTTCCTATAATTTAAAGTATTTTGCATAAAAATCCTTTTTAACTGGTACATTAGCCTCATCTTACTCTAATACATGTTCTATAAATAATTCAATTAGGCCTTGCGAAAATTTGTAGTACTTTACATGGTTTTCAAGTAATGCAATTTTTTTCTCAAGATTTTATATATCTATTGCCTTTGATTAAGCTTTGTATAAGGTGGCATGTGTAATGGCCTCATCTTACTCTAATACATGTTCTATAAATAATTCAATTAGGCCTTGTGAAAATTTGTAGTACTTTACATGGTTTTCAAGTAATGCAATTTTTTTCTTAAGATTTTATATATCTATTGCCTTTGATTAAGATTTGTATAAGGTGGCATGTGTAATGGATAATCCATCTTGAGAGAAGTTCTATTAGTTTGTCTCTTTCCGTTTCTAATACTTTCTCTTTAGTGGTACATATTACAATGTTGTCCAAGTCAATCCTTCTTTTTCTTTGAGTTTGATTAACAATGGTTTTTATTTTCTTAATATTGTAACCAATTAATTCCATATTTTCCACTTCATAAACTAGATCAGGTATATTGTACTCTCCCCAAGACAATATATTTTCTAAGTTACTGGGAGTAGCTACCTATTGCATTGGAATGTCTTTACTTTTGTTATCTTTCAATGAAGATGTACTATGTTTTGGAACGACTAGATATTCCATCGTTAAATCAATGAAATTGTCAACAAGAGATTGACCAATTTGAATTTGGTGTTACTAAGGCTACTTTGTAGGTTCATCAATACCTTGTTGTTCTTGTTTGGCTTCCTCATTTTTAACATCCTCTTCCTCATATTTTTCTTCCTTTCTTTTCCAAGTTTCTTCTATAGTTTAGTTGATGTCTTCTTTTCTTTTTACTCTTTTTCAAGTTTTTCTTTTTTATGCTTCTTCTTTTATTCTTTCATCCTCTTCTTTCTTTCTTAACCACTTAGCCTCAAATAGTTTATGTTTTAGGATATTTAGATACTTAGTGAGTTAGTTAAGTTCAACTTCGTCTAATGTGTCGTTAGGTAAAAGTGTGTTTCTCAGTGTGTTTCTTTAGTATGCATTAGTATGCATTTGTAGTTTTCTTGTGTGATATGATGGATCATATTCTCCTCGAGCTTATAAGCTACATTGATTTGTGGCTTAGCACCCGATTGATCCACAATCTCTATTTAAAGATAATGGAGGGTCATTTTTCGATGATCGATTGTGAGAAACTCTCTTTTAAATCTCTTTGTAAATTTTTATTTTGCATTAATAAATTGTTCCAAGTGGCCACATTGGCTGGGCTGTGGATGTTTCTTTGTAGGGGTTTTACCACGTCAAAACATTGGTGTGTTGATCTTTGATCTGGTTATGTGAGTGGTTACTCTAGATGTTCATACTCTTTTGGAATGACTGTGTTGTCGAACATGGTATCATAGCACATTTGAAAACCCACTCTCGTTGTAGATCGAGAACGTGAAACCGTGTTTCCTAATATCTAGTTTCTACCATTTCTATACATTTCTAGATTGAGAAGACTATTCCATTTCATCTAGAGTGCTAATTTTAGTCAGTAATTCTTTTCATTTCACTCGAAAAGGTTTTTGTTTTCCCAATATATGACCATTTCAGTCAAATATAGAGGTATACATCCCGAATACGCTCTTTTAAATTTTTTTAGAGTTAATATTTTGGTTTTATTTCGGTTTCCTGTGTTTTATTTCCAGGTTTCTAATCTTATCGATTTGTGTATGCTCTTTTCCCCGCACCCTGTGTAATCTCAACAAATTAGAAATAAAGCGGAAATATTTTTCCTGGCTATGTATGCTCTTTGTCATGCGCTCTGTGCAATCTCGATAAATAAAAATAGAGGGAATTTTTTCTTTTTCTAGGTAAGCCAAGCGAGATCTAACCCTTGTTGTCATCAAGAAGTGAAATTTTTTTCTTCTGTGAAAAGATTTTTTTATGAGCACACTATCCAAGACCATCTTCAACAAAAACAACAACACCAACAATCCTCCTTTTAAACGATACAATATGTTTTGCACTATCTCACTTGGTTAAAAGTTGTTTTATTAAGTAAGAGGCCTTGAGTTTAAGTCTCGTTTTTGTTAAAAAAAAAATTAAAGTTCATGCATCCATTGTAAAGTGTTTTTCACTTAAATTATAAGTAGCTTTAATATTTTATTTTAAAGTTATTTATTTTGCATGCAACTTTATTTTATAAAGCAATTTCATTGTAAAAGTGATCCCCGCTTATTTTATAAAAGCGAGTTACTTAATAAGAAACTTATTTCTAAAAGTGAGGTTATTATGAGGGGTATCACCACGTGGACCAACTTCTACCTACCATGTGGCTCTTTGGTTATTATTTATGCCTTTTTTCAAAAGGGCATAATTTTCACATCCAAAGTTCATTTTTAGTGCCATTTTTTTTTAAACAACTTATTTTTTCGAGATCTTTTCATCTCGACTATTAGCTTCAGATTTTAAATCCACATTATCTGCATATTTAATATGTCTTCTCCCATTTATATTTTTTTTACCAACACCAACTTCCAATGGAAATCCCATATGGAGGTTTTATTAAGAAGTAAAGGATTGTATCGGATTACCTTGGGAAAAGAAGAAGAACCCATTGATAACGACAAGTATGTCAAATGGATTAATAGGAATGACGAAACCTGCAGACTATTTATAATGTCCATCTCTCATGATTTAAGGTTTCACCTTCAAGGACTTGATGCCCACAATAAAGCTTGGTAAACACATGAAGCTATGTTTAGTAAACACAATATTATTCGAGATCACCATTTGGAAAACTAGTTAACGACTTTAAGTCCAAATGATTTTCCTTGCATTGAATATTACTTGTTAAATTTCAAAACACTTAGAATTTTGTGTATTGAATTCCAACTAGATATGTTGAAATATAAATTCATATATGTTATTCTTGCTAAGCTTGGTAGTGCATATTGAGTGTTTGTATCTACCTTCTATGCCACCAGAGAAGTTCTTGGGACTTCTTATCAAAAACCCACTCTTGAGTCCTTTTGATAAAGGAATACAATATTGTGCAACTTGAAGTGATCAACACTGCAGGTACCTACAACAAATCCTTAGTGGCCCAATAGAAAGACAAATCCAAAAATCCCAAGAAGCAACATCCTCGCCACAACAACAAGCAAAACAAGGGTCCCAAACCCTCGTAGTAAACTTTTGTTCCTAATGGTGACAAAGGAGAAAAATATAAAAATAAGAAGACTAACAAACATTCCAACTTTTGTGAGAAAGATGATCATGATGAGTCCAAATGTTTCAAGAAGATGGCAGCTTTAGAAGCAACAATGAAGAAGCACAACATCAATATTGATTCTTATTCTTCTTATTCTTCTCATGGAAATGCACTTTCTTCTTCTAGTTTATCCTTCAATGAAACTTCTACGTCTACTTCTTTTGAGTGGCTTATTGATTCTGAAGAATCTTATCATATGACTAAGGATAAAGCCATATTTTCTACTCTTAATGAATGTAACACCAAGAAAATATTTTTTGGTGATGATATATCTCTTGGTGTTGTAGGGTTTGGAACAATTCAGGTAGATAATGGTCATTTCAATGATGTATTATGTGTTTCAAGTCTTTCCTACAACCTTCTATCAATATATCAAATCACTCATTCAGGGTAAGGTAAAACTGTAGAGTTTTCACCTCACCAAGTTGTAATCAAGGATCTAAAATATCTTCAACATGTTCTTGTGACTAGAATTGATTATGATTTTACCAGTTTGTACATGTTTGACAACTTTGGGTCATCATATTTTCCATTAGTTGTTGTCGCTCATAGCGATGACTTGAGAAAAATTTGGCATGAGCGATTTGGTCATCTCAACTATCGCTCATTGGAGAAACTATGTAATCAAGAGATGGTGACTGGTCTTCCTCTGGTTTCATGCATAGATGGTGTTTTTGTTGGTTGTGTTCTCGAAAAACATCAACTGGACAAACGTGCCTCTTGGCACGCCTCGACCCCTTTGCATCTTGTTCACAATGACTTGTGTGGTCCACTTTCTTCTCCTTCCTTTTCTGGGTGCAAGTATGTCTTAAATTTCATTAATGACTTTTCCAAATGAACTTGGGTTTACTTCTTAAAAATCAAGAGCGAAGTTTTCGACATGTTCTTGTCCTACAAGGCCCTTGTATAAAAGAATTATGGACATCAACTTCAAATATTAAGTACAAATAATGGAGGTGAATACGCAAAAAATCAATTTACAAGTTACTGC
>SNQJ01S0105773.1:19896-33162 GCA_010110895.2 Picea sitchensis | reverse complement strand
GGCATGACATAGCTTGGAAAGGAAAGTCATGGCATGGCATGGCAAGGTAAGGCAAGGCAAGGCAATGCAACACAAGGAAATGTAAGGAATGGCATGGCATGGCAAGGTAAGGCAAGGCAAGGCAATGCAACACAAGGAAATGTAAGGAATGGCATGGCATGGCATGGAAAGGAAAGGCATGGCATGACATAGCGAGGAAATGTAAGGCATTGCAAGGAAAGGAATGACAATATGGCATGGCATGAAAAGGAAAGGCAAGGCAAGGCAATGCGAGGAATGACATGGCATGGCATGGAAAGGAAATGTATGGCATGGCATGCCATGGCATGGAAATGCATGGAAAGGAAAGGCAAGGAAAGGAAAGGAAATGCAAGGCAAGGAAATGCAAGGTATGTCATGGCAAGGAAAGGCATGGCATGGAAAGGAAAGGCATGGCATGGAATGGCATGGCAAGGCAAGGTAAGGAAAGGAAAGGCATGGCATGGCATGGAATTGATCCGGATTTAGGAGCGGAATGAATTGATTAACAAACTGAATACAATAAACACAGAGATATGAAGAATAACACAGATATCTAGTGAACAATATCTTCTGTTGAATAATGAAATAGGTTGAAACTCAAAAACTGCAGAACTGAAACAATTGCTCGAATGGTGGTAGCTATCTCTGAGAAGAGATGTGGATGCTACACGCATCCGTCTGAGTAGAATTGATTACAATGAGTCTCTAGAGGCATTTTTGATATTACTCATCAATTCTAAAATTCCAGACATCCAAAAACCTAACCCCAGAAGGTGAAACGCCAAAATTCATGTGGTCCCCTATGGGTAAGTTGGTGTAAGTTGGTACCTCAACTTCCCAGGGTTGTAAATTTTGCATACAACCTTTGTTTTAAGCGCGTGATAGCCTGTTGGAAAGGTATTTCAAAGAGCTACACATTCCGCTGCCAAAATCTGACTCTGTCTACAATTTGATTGTGGCGAGCCAAAAAAACAATGTTTAGGGCCCCAAAACAACCCTATAAGTACAACAAGATGTGCTGACATGAAAACATACAAAATAAGCCAGTTGGATTAGGCGAGAGGCCACCAGTATCCACCTGGAGAATGTGTGGGGATTTATACAACCCCTGAAGTGTAGAACCCACAATTACAAAGAAGTACATAAGAACGTGTTGAACAAAAACGAACAAGAGGAACCAGTAGGAATAGGTGTGTGGCCACCAATATCCACCTGGATCAGGAATGGCAAGGCAAGGAAATGAAAAACAAGGAAATTCAACACAAGGAAATGCAAGACATGACATGGAGAAACAAGGCATGACATGGCAAGGAAAGGAAAGGCATGGCATGGAAATACAATGCATGGCATGGCATGTCAAGGCAAGGCAATGCAAGGAAATAAAACACAAGGCAATGCAATGCATGACATGGCATGGAATGGCAAGGAAAAGCAAGGCATGGCATGGAAATGCATGACATGAAAAGGAAAGGCATGACATGACATGGAAATGTAAGGCATATGATGGCATGGCATGACAAGGAAAGGCATGGCATGGAATGACAAGGCAAGGAAAGGCATGACATGGCATGGAAAGGAAATATATGGCATGGCATGGAAAGACAAGGCAAGGCAAGAGAATGAAAGGAAAGGAAAGGAAATGCAAGGCATCCATGGAAAGGCAAGGAATGGCATGGCAAGGCAAGGCATGGCATGGAATGACAAGGAAAGGCATGGCATGACATGGAAAGGAAAGGCAAGGAAACACAAGACAATGAAAGGCATGGAATTGCAAGGAAAATCATGGCATGGAAAGGCAAGGCATGGCATGACAAGTCAAGGCAAGGCAGGGCAGGGAAAGGCTATACATTGCAAGGCAAGGCATGGTAAGGCAAGGTCTAGGTCTAGGTCTAAGTCTTGGTATTGCAAGGAAAGGAAAGACAATACAAGGCATGGAAAGGAAAGGCATGGCATGGAAAGGTAAGGCATGACATGGCAAGTGAAGGCAAGGCATGGAAAGGCAAGGCAAGGAAATGATGGGAAAGAAAGGCAACTGAAGGAAAGGTAAGTCAAGGCTAGGCATTGATCACATACTTTGTTGTGGATGCTCCATCCACTTTTCATCTTGCACATCCATCCATGGGGTTGGGTACCTCAKAATTCACACATGTAGAGTGGATGCATRCATGTACATTMTTGRAGGGAACATTCCATGTAGACATTGGGCATTTGAATTGGATTGATGCTTATTTGTGGTGGCACATCCCCTTCATGAGTATTATTTGGTTCATATTGCTACTATTTTTGGATGAGGGAAAATTGTTTTSGAGAGGCTAATGTCCACATGTTGTAACATGGTCAACCATGGATTGAGGAGAGGTCTAAATAATCCATTATTATAATRTGTATTTGAATCRTCATGGAGTTAGTCAACACATAATAATGTTTTATTGTATAAGAGAAGAGACTCAATTTACAAAGAAGAGTTCTCTCTCTCCATTGTAAAGGGTGGATCATTTGGGTATTTAGGAACTCTCTTCTTGGGCTACGTTGTATAACATTTTGGAAAGATTAATGGAGAATTTGAGGTACATTTTCATTTGATGTGAGGATTTATTGTGCACTTCTATTTTATGTGTTGATTTTGTATTAAGAAACCCTTGTAACATGTTGTGATTTCCATTATATGAACCATGCTTCATTTTGGATAGAATAATGTGAGGTTTCAACCATCTTATTTCTATTGTGATTATGTTAGCCTACATGATTCTTATTATTGGTTCTTGGAGTCTTAACTAGGATGGGACTTCAGTCTTCTGTCAAATTTAGGTCCCTGAGAACCATTAATTGTGTATGGATTTAACATTTAGCAATATTTTCCACCATAAGATATTAGTTAATGAGTAACACAAGTATTTATAATAACTTTAGAAAGAAAAAAACAATTGCGTGCATAAACTTTCTTAGCACTTTAAAAGTAATTAATCAAATCAAATAAATTATTACAATCATTAGTGCAATAATACACTCCAAATCTATTTAAATACTCAATCAAATTGAGAAAAAAATTATTTCATTTCATCAAGATTTCATAAATCTATCCAAATTTTGTGAAATAGTTGCTAGAACCTAAAACATTTTTGTATAGTATTCGACAAACATCTCCTATAATAAGTGGATTTATTGAATATTATAAAGGTAATTGTAGTTTATATTAGCAAAATGTAAGTTATTGAATGTACAAACTCATCAAAATATGCATTGATGCGTTAAGTGATCCTTCTATATTTCGATGTATTCGTTTCTCCTTCCAACTATTGAAAAACAATATTCAACTTATCATACTAAGAGATCTTAAATTGAAAGTTATAGGAGATTTTGAGTTTGGAATTTCATCTTCTCATCATGTCTTTATTATCCCAAATCCATCCATAATCCCAAAGTGTGCATTGATTTCAACTCATGGATTATTCTATTCATGTAGGTTTCTCCCTTTATAAAACAATGTAAATCTATGTTTCCTAGGAATATCCTTGTAGCGATATTTTTATGTGGAATTTGTTCTGAGAAGAATAGAGATGCGAAGTTGTTTCTATTTATTGTTTCTTAGAGTTATATTTTGAGAATAGATTTCTTTAAATCCATTTAGATCAGATTTATTTCTTGCAATTTCATATATATCAGAAAATAGTGGAAATTGAAACACTTTGAAATTCATACAATCATCAACATAAAATGCAGAAAAAGTGAGATTCATAAAAAACGTGCCATGATATATATATACACACAAAATGACACATTGTTCCCAATATATAAAACGACAGCAAGTGCCCTAACATAAAAAAAAAAAACCATATGGTGGCCTAGATACAAAATGGTAGTAATTGGTCACTCATTGACCACTGCAACCCTCGCCACCATCAGGAGCATCCCAAAAATCGATCTTTCATCTCTTTCTCAAAGAAGTACCTCGAGTGGTTTTGCTCCAGGGTGTGGTTGATTGCCCTGGAGACTGCACAAAGAAAAAACATTTTTATAATTTTTTTTCCACAATGAATTAAAAGACTTACAAAATGATACTTTGTAATTCAACATAAGACAACTCACCACAGATGGTACTGACAATTGTGAGTATTTTACCCTCCTCCGCGACTCTAATCTTTCAGTGATTCCACTCTACGTCAATTACAAGATCAAATCATGAAATTTAAAAAAATATGCATAAAATCAATTCCATTCATGATACATAAAAATTGATCATCAACACATTATCTCTCCATGAATATCTCAAGCATTGATGTAGATTCATTGGTAGGTGGAACGCTTGACTATACAACCTGCTCCAAGGTAACATATAATTTTGCAGCCTCAGTGGATTGTGTAAATGGAAATGGTGGTGGGGGTGGGTGGCATATGGGTGCATCCACTGTGGATGGATGTGATGGAAGAGGTGGTGTGGGTGGGTGGCCTACAGGTGAAACCACTAAGGATGCATGTAATATGAAATATGGTGGGGGTGGGAGACGATGAACCCCCATGGGTTGTACAAGTGATAGAATAATGCTTGGCATGAAAACAAGTAACCCAAAATTCGTGGTTGGGTACCCATGGATTGAACTGGACTACTACTATAATTGGCGAAAATATCAGCAACCTGAATACATATTAATATTATTGTTATTAGTACCAAATAGTAAAATTCAACAACATAAATACAACAAATTTGTGATTTAAACGAGATTTAACTCAACACATGATACATGTGAAGCAGGTGACTTGTCCATCCCAATTGGACATTGCTCGGAATCACCTAGTCCCACAATTTGTAGAAAGACAAGAACAATATAAATTTGAGGATGCTAGAAAATAAATAAATCACTATGTTAAACTTATCAAATATGACACATACTTGTGTATGTGGTAGATCGAATGAGAATGATCCCTCTACTGTTGCATCAATGGTGGAGATAGACACAAATGCATCTATTGACGTAGAGGGTATGTTATACGAATGTAGCAATTTCAAAACATCATACAATAAAATATCTAAATAAATACAAAAAATACTATATACAAATGAAGAACATAGAGATGTTCTTGGTATGTATGTTTTCACAATTTGTCATAGTTGTTGTATTATCATTTTGGAGTTTAACCTGTGTAGAGTGTTTTGAAACGTCTAATGTTTAAAGTGGACACTCCACCCATCATCAAAGACAAATGAAGCTCATATGACGGAAAAGAGTGTTGAATTGGGTATTTAAAGGAGCAGATTTGTGAGGGACCGTTAAAGGGAGGAAAGAGGAAAGAAAAAAGTATAGCAGTTGAGATAAAAGAAGAGTAGAATAATAATAAAGCAGTTATATAGATGGTTAAGAAACTAGCATCCTCCATGAATCTCTGGTGTCCACTAGCCTCCATAGGCCCATAGCAAGTATGCCCCCAACTCGAGCATCTATGAGGCTCACTTGAATGATTGTTATGTCCATGTGCCCTCTCCTCAATCCACTCTATTGTAGGGGTTGAAGGTTTGACCCCTTTGTCAATGTCACTAGCAGGCACCTCCTATCGAGATAGTGCAACAAAACTACCATGTTGCACTATATTCTGAGTCAAGGTTGATAGAGCTACAAGTTCCTATTACAAGCCCTATGCAACGAGAGTATGTTGGGCAAGGGGGTTAGTCCTTCACTTGGGGGATGAGGACCTAACATGGGATCATGCCTAGAACGTTGTCGATCCTATGTAGACCCTCGACCCACACCCTAGAAATCACCAATGTCGAAGTAGTTCACATGGTGACCCAAAATAAATTATTCCCATAATTTTCTCAAAAAATATAAAGACACCTACCTATTATTGCAGGGAGGTTTATCAAGGCCATGAACCACATATCAATCAAGTTTTCAAGAAATTGTGGGTGGATGCACCAGTCCATACAAATGTGTTTCTTGTTGATAAGTGGTTGTTGTCTAGTTAGAGGATAAATAAAAAGATACATCAACTCTTGTTTTGAAATACCCAAGTATCTAACTTGGTTTCTATCGAATCCAATCCTATAGAACTCGAACATCCTATCCCTATATTTAGAAATAGTAGTTAATTTGCCTTGGAAACTTGTAATGGATGATACAATGGCATCCAACAAAGTGGCCAAGGACAATCGATTAGGTTCCCTTGTGCCCCTTAATTCACGCACAAGTGATCTCAATATGGCCAAACCCTCAACAATCTGTGTGTTTATGTTTGGTGGTTGTGGTGGGTTGGGGTTTTCCTCACCTTGGTGTGCTTGTGTGTAGTTTTCATTGTCTATGGGTTTCGTTTTATAATATCTATTGCAATTTAATAAGGCATGGCATATAAATTACATCGTTTTTTTCAATTAAAATAGAAAATTACAAAAGACATCAATACATATTTTAAGAAAAAAAAAAAAAGGCATACTTGTTGTAAATTCTCTATAGTAATTTTTAAAGGGAAAATGTGAGGAAATGTAAGAGGCGTCTCTCTCTAAATTTTCTAGATGAGATTTCTTTAGAAGATTAGAAATTTGTATAATTTAGATTCTTTTAGAATATATTAAAATAATTGAATAAAAGTAAAAATTACTAGAGTGGGAGGAAAATAAGAGAAATCAAGCATACCCGACTTGAATTGGACACAAAGGAAAGATATTTTCTGTGTTTGTTGCTTTTCTCCTCCTCTCTATTTTCTCAATGAAGGGAAAAAAATGAGGTGTGATCTATGAAAATGGGCACAAATTGCACATGTGGTCCCTTAAAAAGGGCACAACAGAGGAACGACCCCACACTCCTACCAACATGCCTATGTGGCATGATGAGTGGAGGTTCAGGATTTTCCAAACCTATAGCATAAGGAACGCGTTCATGTTCATGCGAGTGTGTGTTCCTACTGACACCTTTGTGCACTCACCCAGAAGGGAGTGCAAATTTACTACGATGTGAAGTGTTTGAAAGACTTATGAGATGTTTGGTTTCCTTATTAGTGAACACAACCACAATATGATGATGAATATAAAAAAATATGTGGAAACTATGCCTATAGGTGCTACCTCTTTAGGGTAGCCATGGTTGTGCAAATAACTTCAAAACTAGCTATAGAAAAATGGAATGTGTGCCCCAATACATGAATATGAATGCATGCATCCCTTGAGGCTTGTAAAATTGAAATTGAAATTCAAATAAATGCAGTGAGGTGACAAGGTTGAATTAACATTGGCACATGTCTATCCACCACCAACTTGTAATAAATTAGGGACTCTCCAAAGGAGGTGGTTATGGTAGATAGGAGGTACGACAAGCCCAAATGATAACAGAGAGAAGGCAATGCTATGGGACATACACCCTAGGTAGTCTAAAAAATAGTATTTAAAAGACTACTAATTGATGGATATTGTTTTCCTTGTGGTCAATTCTAGATAGCCTTGAGTTCACATTAAGTATAAAAATATGTTTTTTGCAAGATATGAGCATAATTGTTCACATTTTCTTCATTTTCATGTTAAATGCAATATTTAAACATTATGTGTATTGTTTTATTTATGTGCATAGATAATTTGTAGGATCTATGGGATTAGCAATTACAAAAATATACATGTTTTATGTCCTTCATCCAAGGATATCTTACCTTGCAATATACTCAGTTTTTTGGTGTTGTTTTAAAACATCATTTATATCACATCATATTTTTTTTGACAAACTCAACAAGATATGTAAGCTACTCAAATCTTATGATGAATCAAATGTTTTTTTTTTCTTCATCATATTGCATCATCAAGAATACCTCATCATCATTTTCTCCTTGTTTGCACAGTAAGCGTAGGTGTTCTTCTCTATGTATATTTTTCCATATCCTTGTTTCCACTACTCACTAATGAAAACTTCATGTGAATTGACAAAGTAAGTGTTTTTTTATGTGTAGAGATTTGCATCTCTAATCTCAAACATAACATTTAAATTTTGCAAACCTCAACATAATAATAAAACCTAACTTTCACAGAAATGTTAGCTTACTTTGAGATGCTCTCATTGAGAATTACAAATTCTTCATGTTTCATATAAAATTACAAATTTCTTTCAACCATATAGATGAACTATTCCACTTATAGAGATAAACCATGCCACTCTATATTTCTCTCTTGTTAAACACTGAAATCCATTTGTTACAATCAACTTAAATACAATAGATTCCATAACATGCAAAAGGATAACACCAATTAAATACTGAATTCAATTTATTGAAATCAACTATTTTAATAGATTCCATAGTCAAAAACAAGAAAATGAATATATGGTAGATAAAAATTATATATATATATTACATCCATTATTCATGTTTTACTTATTCAGTGGTTTTTTTACATAACCCTAGAATGTGAATTGAGTACATCCTTTACACCTTTTCAGTGTCGCTTTTTGAATTTCCTCAATGCTTCCACGAAACACTTGACAACATAGTTGCATCGACATAAGATTTTTGAGCATAAACTTGCACCACAACAACGCCCTTATAACTCACAATAAACACTCCCAACGACTGCATGGAACAAGCTTGAATGCTATGTAATCGCCAAATATCTGTAACTTGTTTTAATAATAGATTAATTACATCCAAAAGCTTATATTTACTATTAATTACGTCTGAAAGCCACGACTTAAGTGGTTGGGCTAATTATTATAATTTATTATATATAAATTGGAAATTGGAAAATTTATGATTTATTTATTTATTATTATTATTAAATTAAATATTAAATTATAAAAAATAAAAATATAAAATTAATATATATATATATATATGTTACACACAAATCGTAATGCATAATAAATTATAGAGGTAAATGTGTAAAATTCATCGGTACCCATAGTGGGTGGTTAGAAGTGTGATCTTTTATTTTTTTGGTTTAGTCCTCAATAATTTTATAATGAAATTAAATCCTGGATTATCAGTGTACAAATTGCAGTGCCCCCGAGAAAGAGGAGAACTCATGAGATGCCATGAGTGATCAAATTTGAAAGGTAGGTTCTAATTTATGTGAGAAGGGTATATAATCATGTAACCCTTCTAGAATGAAAAGTTTCCAGAAAAATTGCATTTCAATTGACAACAATAATTTAAGTTGACAATTCATTAAAAAACGTGTTAAATAAAATATTACATTTTTAATCAAATTTATTTCTAATAAAATAATTAGTACAATCTAAATGGCTAACTAGCTGAAAAATATTACAATTATAACAACATCAAATAGATATTTAGTCAAATTTGAAAATGTAAATTCATAGAGAAACAAAATTTGTAAATTGTATTAATTCTTTTAAAACTGAAATAATACATTTTGTCCCCAAAACAAAGTTATATTTGAGTGTTTTTATCCATCATCTTTCATCTATCCCCAACTCATGTCCTTAAACTAGCATAACCCCAAAAAGGTTATTATGTAATACATTTGTCAAAAAAACTTTGGAAATTAACTGCCACCCCAAAAAGGCTACTATGTAATACATATGTCCAAAAAACTTTTGGAAATTAACGACAAACCCCCAAAAGTTGTTCCTTTTGGAAATTAACTGCCACTTTCTCCTTGTAACTTAGCCTTGCACAATTTCCTGCAATGATTAAATTCAATATGTTTGAGAAAAGCTCATTACAAAAGAAATCGTTGGTGCAATATTTAGAGTAATACCTCAAACATATTCAAAGTAATACCTCTTGTTTATTGATACTAGTATAACCATTGATATGATGTTAACTATGATCATAAGGGTAATCAATCACAAAATAGATTGGATTACTAGATCATGTTAATTAATGGTTTAGATATGCACTCAAAGAATTACAACCTACAACCACAAACTAAAGTCTAGAAACCTCTGTCAACACTTTAAATCTTCATCTACTAAAACAATATTTTGTAAATTCAAGAGTACAAAGATTGCATTCTATGAGCTAATTCAAACAACAAATAACTAAGAATTAGTCTACATAAATCTATAGTATGGAAATTTAGGACAACAAGCACAATCTCCAACAAATTATCACAGTACTCTATTACTAAAAGAAATTACAACAAAGAAATTAAAATAAATGAGGAGTGGTTCTGCCAAGTGTTTTGTAAGGTAATCCACTGATAAAAATAATGATTGAAACTTACATTCACATTCTTCAAAACTACTAGATCTCTGCATACTTTATGATAGGGATGAAATGGTTGAGCATGTCTTTTGGAAATGTCCATCTACAAAGACACATCGAGGATGTTTGTTAATTTGTTAATTTATAGTTCAGATATGCACTCAAAGAATTACAACCTACAGTCACAAACTGAAGTCTAGAAACCTTTGTCAAAATTTCATATATGTATTTACTAAGAAAATATTCGGTAAATTCAGGAGTACAAACACTGCATTCTGTGAAGTGATTCAAACAACAGATAACTAGGAATTATTCTACATAAATATGCAATCTGGAAATTCAAGACAACAAGCACAATCTCCAACAAAATTGAAAATATCACAATACTCTATTACTGAAAGAAATTACAAAAAAAAACTTCAAATAAATGAGGATTGGTTTTGCCAAGTTTTATGTAAGGTAAGCCAATGCTAATAATAAATATTGAAACTTACATTCACATTCTTCAAAATTACCAGATATTTGATCATTATAGATATGAATCTATTTCCCTAGTGGAAGAGGTTTTCGAGCTTTCATCTGTTTCCATTCTTCATAAATAGTGTTCCAATCTACCTCGTTTAGAGCGTGAGGTGTAGTGAGAGAGAGAAACATTAATATATCCAATGTTTTTAAAGAAAGTCTTGATCTATCATCATTTTTTATCCGATTTAATTTGGAGAAGCCTCTTTCACATACTGTTGTGCTAGCTGGAATAACAATAATAGCTTGCCATAGCTGCATCAAACATGGAAATCCTTCAAACCATTCAAGTTCACCTCCACATAGATCCCGTGCTCTAAACATATGATTTTTAGGGTATGATCTATACATAGTACAAACAAATTCGTCCATTTCACCCAAACATCTAGCACTATCCACAATAGGTGAGTCCCCAACACTAAATTTCTCACATAAACATGTTAGACATCTTCTTGTTTGAGAGTCTCTATCATCCATATCCTCATAATAATTACGAGGAATAAACAACTTAGCATCATTAAATATAGGAAAATCTGTGAACCTTTCATTTAGAGAGTCAGTCACTTTCATTACAAAACATTTTCCCAACATAATGCAATCATCTAGTGTCCCCGGTCTTTCTGACTTTGGCAAACTCTCAAATCTCAATGCATGTACATGTACCATACTTGTGCAATCTGCAAACTCAAGAGTTCATTACTGTGTTTTACTTAAAAAAAATGATATGTGCATTACACCAACCCCAAATATGCCTCTTAGAAATCTCTTATGAAGCAAGCTAATAATGATATCCAAAGTAGTTCCAATAGATGTAATGTCAACATGATCTTCTTGGAACTTTTGATTCAGCTTATTCAACTCAATAAGCACATCTGCAAGTAAATGGATGCAAAATTGAACTTGAAATATTGTGTCTAGCTCATACATTTTTTTCTCCCCTAATTGTCAATCTTTTAACAAAGATGGCATGAGCTTAACGAGTCTTTCCATTACTTTGCCTCTAGAAAACCATCTAATGTGATGATTTTGTAACACTTCTAGCCTTGTGATTTGAAATGACTCCATTAACTCTTTCAATTCTCCATGTCTTTTAGTAGATTTCGCTAGCCATGAATAAACTTGTTTGCAAACTTATCAATAGCTTGCAACTCTGCAAAATAAGATAAAGCATCATTTGTTGCTAATGCTTCCTGATGAGCTATGCAGTGTATAGCTAATAAATGAGGAGCATGTCGACGAAACTTAGTAGATAAACCTTCACGAATTCCCCTGATGGATGAATCTCCATCCGATCCAAATCCAACCAACTTTATCAAGGATAGATCCATTTCTGCTAAAAGAGATGCCACAACATCATACATAGATTGTGATGTTCCATCCCTAATTTGAAGTAAGTGTATGAATTTTGCAACACATTGGCCTCTTCCTTAATTTGTTAAATATGTAATATAAATGATTAAATGTTGCACCATAGTCCGATCAGTACTTTCATCAACTGAAATTGAGTAAAATTGGTTGTTGAAAATATCATCTTTTAACTTTTTCCAATATACATCCTTAGTAGCTTGTAGAAAATCTTTTCCAAATGTTGTATTTGTATATGCTGAATATTCATCTGTTAGAGGCATGTGATGAGAGTTTTTATACCTATTCAAGTCACATATTGACTTATACACTTCTAAAGCTAAATCATGTATGGCGACAAAATACACATTTTCAATTACCGATATAATTCTCTCCTTCTGAGCATCCACCATTAGCTCTACATGTTTAGTAATTGGAAGAGTACTTCGTTTTATTTCCCCCTCTAAAAGTTGCAAAGAAAATTTATGAGCCTCTGATGTTGAATGGATGTTTAGACCACTAACTTGAAGGGTCGTACTTCCATCTTTATCAAATGGAGTTTCCCTTTTAAATTTTACACACCATGAACACTTTATCCTTTCAACTCCATTACGATCTTTTGTGGCATAAGCCCATGGGAATCTTGTCTTCCAGTTGGACTTGCATGCTCTTTTGGGCCTCTTGGATGTCGGTTCCTCTTCAAGAAGTTCTGCACTATCTGATTCGTGGCCTTCAAATGGATGATCATATACTTCATTTTTAGAGTTGCATGGTTGATTAGAGCATTGATGAATACCACATGCATCAACTATTGAACGCTGGTTTTTATCCTTTTTAGGACGACCCGGAGGTGACATTTTTCAATAATTTATACCTATACACAATAAAAAAAATAGGGAATATAAAAATACAAATTAAATGGGAATAAAATCATGTGTATGTCTCTTTACAATGAGTAACATTAATCCAAACCTGTTTTTCTTTAACTGTCAAAATTGACCACCAAAACTCAATACTACAATTGAAACTACATATATCAGATTTTCAACAAACAAAAAATATGCACAATTCAAATTTTTAGTAACAATGACTCTTGGCTCTTAAAGGACACTTCATACAACAGTCTCTTGGGAGCCATGGATATATACATAGCTATATTTATCTTCTATATTCTATTTTTATTTGACATATGTCTATGTTAATTATGTTATAATTACCATTTTTTAGTAACAAAATGGCTTATCG
>SNQJ01S0105773.1:0-19886 GCA_010110895.2 Picea sitchensis | reverse complement strand
ATGGTACTCTGCAATTTAATTCCATGATGAGCGTTCAAGAGAATGATCCCAAAGACAACACGGTAGTTGTGGCCAAAGGGAAAGGGTTAGTAAAGTTTTTCCCCTTTGTTCCAACACAAACCACTTGTACTAGAGGAATTGTGCATCTATAAGATATATGTAAGCAGGTAGGACATAAATTTTGACTTTTTTCTTTAATCTGGGGAAGCTCAGGGTTGAAATGTAATTTCAGGCTTATTAGGCACCTGCATTCTCTTGGGAGGTCTACACCAATCCCTTAAAAAAAATTCAATTATCATGGTCTAGCCACTTATGATTTCACTCATAGCAATCTTAGTGCCACAGGGAACTCTCAGCTGAAATACACCTGGAAATATGCAACCAAACAACTCTACGGGAAAGGTAGCAATTAACTGATGATGGTAGATTAGAGGTAGGGTGAATTTGTTGTTGAAGGAACATTTAGCTGGAAGTAACAACATAGATATTTTACTAAGAATTTTTTATGTTATTGTAACAAAGTTCATATAGGTTGTTGTTTATATTACCTACATAACCTGGGGATGAGAGTTGGAGAAGATGCAATTTTGTGGCTCCCCCTAGTAGCAGCAAGGAGAGGCCATATTGGGGAAAAGAAGGATAAAGTACTGATCAATTGGTTGTAATATGTAATTAGTCATAGGTTGAGTCCTTTCAATAAAGGTCTATTTTTTTTTTCTAGTTCTAGATAGCCTCTAGTTTAGATGAGCATATTCCTAGTAATAATWGTTTTGGCATTGGCAATGCAYGGACCTTCTGTTATGCTATTTCCTATATTAAGAGTCAAAATCCTTTTGAAGTTGTCTTTGAGCACTTAATTCTCAACTATAAAGACTTTGTAAACATGTTTATCACAATTAGTAAAATTTTAACCAGAGCGCAAAATGACATGCTAGCTAAGAGAATGCATATTGAGGATTGCAATAAATGTGTCATTCCTTGATAGTTTTTTAAAATGCTTCGAGTTTTTGGGATAGCATTATATGTGAGTATTATACATGTCCTATTGTTCATATTTGTCCTTTTTATTTTACATTCAGATGTTTTTTAGAAGCACTGCATATTGTATTTTGGGGGTTGTTAAATACCCATGTAGATAAAAGGAGAACCCCCCGTTTTGAATAAACTCTGCAATGGTTGTAACTTTTTGCAATTCTTTTGTATCAATGATTCTATGGCTAGTGTAGCTAAACAGAAAAATATAATGAAATTTAAATTGTCTAACCTTCAATAAAAGTCATTTCTGAATAAAAAATAATGGGACTATAACTGAATAACTATAGACACTAACATATGTGTTTGAACTCTTTTAACAATCCATACTTGGAACTTTTTATTACATAGTTTTGTTGGAACCAAAACACATTGGATGTAAAAAAATTATTCATACGGACACAAAAACAAAAAAAATAATTATTCTAATAAGATTTGATTATGCTTTACTAAGATAAAATAACATAATTAAGAATTCATATCAAATTTTGTTATTTTCCTTCTTGTTGCTAGAGTTGTAAGGAAAAACAAACAAACTTAGACAACATTTTTAGAGGTTTTTTTAATCTATTCGCTGATATGGACAGAATGTTGAAAAGAGCAAGTCCAAGCAAGTTTAAGGTAGGTTTCAGGACAGTGCCCTGGAAATCTCTAATACCTAAAATACCTCGAATTTGATAAGCTCGGACTCATGATAGTGCAATATAATTAATGGAAAATAAACCCTATGTTAATTTCAATATTACCGTGCAATAAAATTAACGGGAAAGAAAAACCCTATGTTAATTTTGACAGTGCAATATAATTAACTGGAAATAAACCCTATGTTAATTTCAATATTATAGTGCAATAAAATTAACGAGAAAGAAATTTGAAACCCTATGTTAATTTTGATAGTGCAATATAATTAACAGGAAATAAACCCTATGTTAATTTCAATATTACAGTGCAATAGAATTAACAGGAAAGAAAGTTGAAACCCTATGTTAATTTCAATATTACAGTGCAATAAAATTAACGGGAAAGAAAGTTGAAACCCTATGTTAATTTCAATTGAAATTTCACAAATAAACTTGAAACCCCAATTGCAAACCTGGAGATACTACAAATCGGATTTCTAGTTTGGTGAAGTTGTCCCCTCGTTCTAAAATCCTAAAGTCATTTTTACTAAAACTTCCAACTTCCAAGCAACGGCGTCTTGGCTCGTGGGTATAGTGAATCTGGGAGAAATGGGTGAAAGTAGAAATCTGGAAAATGGACCAAAGGTTCCACAGAAAATCTAAAAAAAATTATAACTTCCAAGCAATGTCATGAATCCATGGGAAATGGTTGCAATTGGAAATTCTGAAACAAGACCAAAGACTCAAAAAATGTAATGGAAATTGGAGATTCAAGCACTTCAAAGAGGAAAAATGGTTTTGTATCGTGATTGGAGAGCACATTAATTATATCACTTAACTCAACAACTGCAATTAATTCCCCTCCTTGCTCCATTTCTCCAAATTCCAAGTTCCAACGGGTCGGCCAACATCCAAGTTATGGTAAGGAGATTCAGATTTCGATTCTCGAAGGGAACTTGTTCAATGTTACCGCAATTTCGCATGAATCAAAATTTATCTACCTGTACAGTGTACAATGTACACCAGTGGAGTGTTAATTGGTAACTGTGCTGACAAATTTTAATGACGAGCAATTTAAAATATTACCCTTCCTAGGAAATTTTAGGTTATTTTTAACATTTACGGAATAATTTTCAAAAAATAATTTATTTATTTTTTACGTGGAATTATTTAATAACCCTTCTAGGACGTGATGGATCCCCTTTGACGGGTTGTGACGTGTTGAATTTTGATCGCTGGATGCCACGACAGGTATGTTCGATTCCCTATTAATTCCCAATTGGACACTGATTGTTGAGCAACGGCCCCGCGAAGGAGGATGATCCCATGAGATAGCGTTGGATAAACCACAGATGTTAGGGAAGGTATCCCTGATTCCCTGCAGGCATTGATCCATTAATGAAAGAAAATGTTGTTGGAATGAGCCCGCAGATTCCTAAACCACTTTAATATCGTCGTCTTCAACCGCCATCACATATGTATAGGAAAGGCTTCCGACTCAGAAAAATAATGTCAGGGAGGACATTGCAACGACAATGAGTTATAGGAGGTATAGCTACAAGCAGGCCTGGAATTTGACAGGCTATAGCCCGTCTTTTGTCTGTCAAACCGTATTTGACACATGGTTATAAAAATCAAACGTCATCACTCACTGGAATTAAAATTATCTACCTGTCAATTTGACGTGTGACCGCCTCTAGTACCCTTCAAAAACTCTAATGGGTATACCGTATAACATAGGGCTAGGTAGTAGGGCCTAAGAGTTAGGACGTGGAAGCTAGGTTATACACACTTAAGTAGGTGAAAGTAGTTGTGAATAATTAAATGCAATAAATTAATTCCTATTGCTACACTCGTGTGTCACCACAATATACATTAACTAATAAATTTATGATGACGTTGAATCTCGAGGGCCGAATCCCGATGGTAGATACTAGCGCAACTCCAATGCATTGATCAAACGTTAGTGTTAATAGTTATGAATCATGATGTTATCAACTCCAATGCATTGATCAAACTTCAATGTTAATAGTTATGATGTTATATGTTGCAGGCTGCAACCTACTCATGTCTAGTGGTCGCTGAGGGAGACCACAAAGTTCTTTGATTCTCATCACACCCAAGTCTACCCTTCATCCCATCATCTCATCAAATATACACGGTCTCTGTGGGAGGGTGAAGCGATATTAGTGCTCGGGGAAGAAAGAAGTCAACTTCAATTAGCACTCGAACTACTTATACTTTCACAGGGGGCAGTTCACATAGGAAGAAAATTTGAATCGACAAGAGGAAACAATGAACCTACTTCAGAGAGCGAGAATAATCAGGAAACTCCCTCCAAGGAAGCCATGAAGTTCTTGATCTTGGCAGATCAGTACCCGAACTTTGTTTTCCCTTCCGCAGACCTCTTCTTCACTCGACAGGTGACGGTAAATTGTTCTTTTTGGTATGTTCGCTTGTCTTTTTTGTAATTTTTTTAAAAAAATAACTAATTTCTCATGTTTGAAAAAAACCCTTATCTTCTTCCAGCATTGCTTGTTCATGGATCACCGCTTCACTTAGTCAATCAAAGCACTCAAAAAAATCCTTTATCTTCTTTAGGCATTGCTTGTTCGTGGTTCACTATATCAATTAGTTATTTTATTCCTCAATTTGTTCATTTTTTCTTTTCTAATCCTCTCTAGGAGAGGGAGGCTGGAAGGTATGACTAGCACAGGGCCTTCGCCCATGCCCAAATAGAGGTGGCTAGGGGGAATAAGTATAAAATGTGCTTCAGGGTCTCAGCATGCCCATAGTGTGGGCGTCGCGGGTTTGGAACTCCCGGATATTACACTCTTCGCTCGACTGGTAAGCCTCACATTATAAAGAACTAGTTAAACGTTTTTGTGTTAGGTTCTAATATAAGATTCCACAGGTTGTGTAGTTGAAAGAGACAGGTCTACTGTTTTATTTTCACCCTCTATAACTTATTCATCTTGCCTTTGAAATCTAGCACTGTGCATAACCATTTGTAACCCATCTCAGGCTTCTATTTTGTGAAGGAGGTGGCACACCCCCACTTCTAGTCTCTCCACCAAGATTTAAGGCCTTGGAGGCCTAATTTTAGCCACATCTCATCTGGTATAAAGTTGTGGATTCTATCTGCCACAAAATTTTCCAAGCACACCAAACAAAATTTCTGGTGAATCTCTAGACAAGACAACCAGGAGCATGTCTATCCATTAAAAAGGTCATTGTTTGTCCTTAGGCCCCGACGAAAGAGCTTGCATGACAAGATCCAAGGTGTCCTAACCAACAGATTGCTAGGATGGAATCTGGATGCCTCATATAATTATTTTTTGATTTAAAGTGCATAATACATATCCTCTTCGACATTGTCATCTATTATATGATTGTATACTTCTGCCTTAATTTCCCAAATTCCCACACATGGCTTCTAAAGTTCTAAGTAACAACCGCTGCCAATACTGTTTCCGCACTTTTTTGTACTCTACACCGTGTGAATGGAAGCACAATGGATGGAATTCACCATCTCTAATGATTGATCACTTTAGATATAAGTGTCGTTTGTGTTTTTAGAGTCGCATCGCATCCATCTCCCTTGGAGTTATTTCATTCACCCAGTGGAGAATAGATTAACTGGGTGTGTGCACTACTCACTATTATATACATCCAATATTTCTCTAGTTGCACTGAAGTTTTCTTTGGGTTTTGGAAATATTTCTCTCGGTATCATCTTGCAATGCTTTTCTTGGATCTTTTTAATAGTGTTTAATATTATTTACGATCATGATTTATTGGTCCATAGTTTGAAAAAATAATAATTCTCGAGATATTGAAAATTCAATTGTTTGATGTGTTTCCTCATGCTCACATTTGCAAGCCAATATTTCACCTGGCAACATTTGAACATTTGTGATTTTTTTGCACATTCACCCTATATACATTTTGGTCTTACTGTTGTTCAAATCCTTGATTTCTAAATGGTCTCTTGTTTCCTTATTTTGGTTATCTTCTTCATTGGTTTCTTGGGTTGCTACGTCAATTTCACCAAGAGTGTTATGGTGTATTTATGGGATTTACAAGAATTGAATATGTTCAGGTTTCTAGGTTATGCATATGCTTCATGGATTTTGATGTTTTTTCAACCTTGTTTTATTTTTGTTAATGTCGTTTTAAAAAAATTGTGAAAATCTGACGATACTTTACTTGTCTGTTTTTTAGTAAAGGATGAACTAGATCACCTGAGTACGTTGGATTTCTAATATTACCCAGTAGTCCATCATCAATATCTTGGCCCCCATTTCCTTCTAATAAAATACTTTTCTCTCTTTGATTGTTGCATATTCATTATTCTCTCTGTAAAAGACCCACCACATATCCATCCACTCTATTAGTCAATTGTTGCATCAAATAATAACACATGCCTAATTAAATGAAGAATAACGAGGTTGTTAGTGCCTTTGGAATATATATTAATCATTTCCTTTTCTTGACCATGAAATTTGGACAAAGGCATTGCCTTTTCTTGACCATAAACTCTGTACAAAGGCCCTTTACATGAAATCAATTGACAATCAGTTTACATGACAAATAAACAAAATAGAACATTATCAAAGATAGAAAGAATTCTATCTTTGAAAATATAAATAAAGAAGCTATACAAATTTACAATACTCACACGAAATAGGTTATTATCAATATGAGAAATTAATAAATTAAATTATAAGTTGTGTTCACTTTTTTTTTTTTTTTAAATGGATATTTTTCAAGTATTACATTTAATCTCAATTTTTCATGATCCTGTTTACATATATCCTATATAAATTGAATTTCATTTAATGTATAAACTGGTAGTACACATTTAGTTTAATAAAGGGATACATATTTTGTCTTTTTAAGACTTTCCTCTTTCAATACATCTTCTAAGAATGTTGAATAACTTATACATCTTCTATGAAATATATTGGCAACTGTAAGCATATCAAGACTGTTATCATAAATAATAAATGCAATAGATAGATAGGGACAAGAGGTTCCAGGGACAGAGAGATGACACTGCCTTCCTGCATTTATTCCTTTAAAAATACACCAATAACTATCTGTATTGTGTGCTTCACTAGATATCCCTATGTAAACAAAAAAAGCATCATGAATATTTGGCATAAAAGCTTGATACATACATGAGGACATAATCTTTAGTCTTTACATACAAATGGATATCTTCTTGTGGACTGTAATAATTTTCAACTCTTAGTTTCTTTCTATGGTGAAATGTCATTTCTCATGTTAAATTGTTTTCATGTGAAGCAAGCTGATTGAATATACAAAGAGTTAAAGAATTTGTTTGTATTCATTACAATAACCTACAACTATCCAGGTATAATATCCAAAACCATTTTAATGGATATGTCTTGGTATATATTTTTTTGGAAGCATATGTTTAAGTTTTTTTTCAACATATATAATCAATAATAAATTTTAATTTAGGTATTGACAGTCATAAATTTCATAAATTTTAATAGGTATCGATTCTTATGTTTATAAGTTTTCTAACTATTGAATATACATATTTATATACAAGTATATCTGAATGTTTGATTTTCTTTGGGACATGTGTGAGTTGACTTGTGGGTTTCACCTATTTATTTTATGTAGGTGGATACACTCTCACAAATGTCTCAAAAAAGAAAAATGCAAGCTACAATTGGAGAAACGTATGGATGAACAAAAGAAAAAACTTCTAAGACTCAAAACCCTCAAGTGAAGAAATCCATAATCCTCAATTGGAACAACAATTGCATGAAATTTTTGGAAGTTTGTATGAGGATGATCTAAATAAAGAAACAAATGAAGTTGAAGAAGATGATAACAATCAGGAGAAAATTGAAGGGCAAACAAAAAGAAAATTTTGTATGGAATGGTTAGATAAGTTTGATTGGATGAATTATGTGAGGCATGAAGACACAATCACTATGAAATGTAGTTATTGTGAGAAGTATAGGATGAGAGGACCATGGGGTTTAGGAATGTTTGTACCACATTACAATATAATGCTTTTGTTACTCATGAAAAATCACTACATAAAGATGCTAAGGGAAGATGGATTAATGAATTAGAAAGAAAGATGAAGCCAATTACAAATCATATTAGGTGGATGGAAGATGAAAATAAGGAAAGAGTGATTACCACAATGAAAATATCATATTTTGTCTGCCAAATAGATTTATCTTTATCAAAATATGAAAAAAATTGCAAATTTCTCATGGATGCAAAAACACCATATATGCCAAAGTCTCAAGATTACTCTTCATACATGAATTGTAAGTCTGCAAATGATTTTATATATTTCTTATCAATACATCTTGAGTAGAGTCAAACAATAAATATGTTGGAAAGTCCTTTCTTTTGATTAATGGTTGATGAAAGCACTGATCATAGTTTAGAGCATCACCTCATTGTTTATGCAACTTATTTAGATTCAAAGGGTATTGGGCCACCTATTTCACAGTTTATGAAACTCAAGCATGTAATAGATGGAAAAGGAAAAACAATATATGACAATGTTAGTGAATTAATTATTGTTAGAGGGCTTCAGTATAAAAATTTGATAGTTGTTTCTAGATGTGGAGCTTCAACAATGATTGGACATGAAAATGGATTTGTTTCATTTAAAAAAAAAACACTCCAAACCTTATTACAGTTCATTGTGTAGCTCATCGTGAGTCTTTAGCTACAACAGATGCTTCTAAGAAAATACCTGAGTTATTATATGTTGAAAAAATTGCAAACAAAGTGTATTCATGGGTTCAAAAATCACCAAAGAGAAGTAATGAACTTAATGATTTTCTTAAAGTTATGCAAATCGATGTTCTCGATGTTCTACAGATACACTCAGTGAGATGGGTATCGAGGGGAGAAGTTATTATAAGGATTGTGAAGCTTATGCCAACGATTTTAACTTTGTGGGAAAATGAAAACAAAACTACATCATGGTATGATAAGACACGAATTTACTCCATTCAATTTTGTTTTCATATGTTGGCTGATGTGTTCGGTGAATTGAACAAGCTAAACAATACTTTTCAAGAAGAAAATGTAGATATTACAATTATTGGCTTGGCTCTTGAAGTAACTATAAGTACATTGTCTAGATGGTTTTTGAGAAAAGAAACATTTGCAGAAGGAACAACGTATCTTTCAAAAAATTTAAGTTATTCTCAATATGGATATATTGAAATTAAAGATGAAGGGGTAGTTATAGATAGACATGAATTGCAATACATTTTTATACCAGCTATGGACATTTATTATAGTGATATAAGAAAACGAACCATGAAGCCTTGTATTGAAGGCACACAAGAGAGCTGCCAACAACTCACAGAAGGTTATATTGAGTCTCTCATAGACTCTTTGAATGAAAGATTCCAAGATCTTCATATTTTTAATGCAGAAAAATTGTTCAGTCCTTGTTATTACCTAGAAGAGTGCCATAATCATGAGAACAATTCAGAGCATTGGATTTTTAAACTCTTTCAACATTTGCAGCATACCAAATCAGAGGATATTGGACTTGTCCCTTTATTTGATGTTAAATATTGTAAAAGAGAGCTGCACCCTTTTGTTGATTCATTAAATCTGGCTTGTGAGTGTTTTTCAATGAAAGAAGCATGGAAGGTCTTTCGTAATACAAAACAATGGCACAAAACTTATCCTCATATGATGAAATTATGGAAAGTTGTACTCACTATTCCCACAAGTACAGTGGATTGTGAAAGAGGATTTTCTAAACAAAACATCATCAAGGAAATTCGAAAATCAAGGCTAGGGTTGGATACACTAGATGCACTAATGAGAATATATTTGAATGAGCCTGAATTATCTAATGTGGATTGGAATGTAGTATATGGGTTATGGAGAGATACAAAATCAAGAAGACTTCTTGACCTTTGAGAGTTGGAAAATTAGTTTTTTGTGTCTTTTGAAGTGAGTTGTGGTTATATTGCAAAGTAATTTTTAATGTGTATGTAATCTTGTTTGTTATGTTGAGTGGAGGATTCACGCCAATATTTTTTCAGTATTCTGAATTTTTGACTTGAAGAAATATGAAGTATAGTTGCAATCTACACTTGAATAAATTTGGTTATAAACAGAGTGAACAAAAAGAGGTAACAATGCTTCATATTCACTTGAAAAATATTTAATTGGTTAATATTTTGATAATATTTGGATATAGGGGATATAAATATTTTGTAAATTCTAGTTAATAATGCAAAAACTTATTTAAAATATGTTTTTGCAGGGATGTTTGTACAGGTTTGACAATTTTGAGCCAATGGATGGGTAAGTGCTTTATTCTTTAAACAGTAGGAATTTTGATGATTTCAATAGGAAAATAAAATAACACTTTGGATAATAAAATTGGTCTCCTTGCTTTAATGATTTAGGGGTCCATCTTTTAATTTTTTAAATAAAGAAATATAATCATTGTTCTTTGTTATTATAGTTTTCTTTTTTTGTTTCAGGTTGTTGTAAGAAGGATTGCTCATTGTGTTCCATATAGTTTGAGCTTATAATCATATTATGTTGCATGCTCTTTGAGCTGTGAGTGGAGGATTCATGCCGAGATGATTTTTAATACGCTGAATTTTTACTTCAAGAAATATTGTGTATAGTTGCAATCTAAACTTGAAGTGGTTATAAACTCAATGAACAAAAAGAGGTAACAATGCTTTATATTCAGTTGAAAGATATTTAATTGGTTAGTACTTTCATAATATTTTTCCACTATTATATTTAATGTTAGATTGGACAATGTTATGGTTATACTATATGTTGTCAAATTGGATATAGAGCATATAAATATTTTGTACATTCTAGTTAATAATGCAAAAACTTATTTCATAAAAAGAAATTTCATAGTAAATGGTCTCTCATAACTTATTTCTCATTTGAAATATATTTTTACAAGGATGTATAGGCTTCACAGTTTTGAGCCAATGGATCCAAGTAAGTTTTCTATTCTTTAAATAGTAGATATTTTGACGATTTGAATAGGAAAATACAATGATGTTTTCGCTAATAAAATTGGTATGGTTGCTTTAATGGTTTAGGGGTCTATCATATAATTTTTTAAATAAAGAAATCTAATCATTGTTCATTGTCATTATCATTGTTACAGTTTTGTTTGTTTCATGTTGTTGTAAGAAGGGTTTCTTGTTGTGTTCCATACTATTTGAGCTTATAATCATGTGTTCCATACTCTTTGAGATATGAGTGGAGGATTCATGCGAAGATGCTTTTTAGTATTTTGAATATTTTACTTGAAGAAATATGAAATATAGTTGCAATCTACAACTCGAGTGATTATAAACAGAGTGCAAAAAAAGAGGTAGCATTGCTTTATATTGAGTTGAAAAATATTTAGTTGGTTAATACTTTCATAATATTTTTCCATTATGTTGTCAAATTCGATATAGAGCATATAAATATTCTGTAAATTCTAGTTATTATGTAAATATATTTTTCCAGGGATGTACATCTTTGACAATTTTGAACCTATGGATGGCTAAGTGTTAAGTTATTTAAATAGTAGTAATTTTGATGATTTGAATAGGAAAATAAAAGGTGATTTTCGCTAATAAAATTGATATTGTTGTTTTTATGGTTTAGGGATTTATCATTTAAATTTTTAAATAAAGAATTATAATTGGTGTTCAATGTTGTTGTTGCAACGTTTTGTTTTACCTTGTGTTCCATACTCTTTGCGTTGTGAGTGGAGGATTCATGCCAATATGTTTTTTAGTATGTTGAATATTTTACTTGAAGAAATATGAAATATAGTTGCAATCTACAACTCAAGTGATTATAAATAGAGTGCAAAAAAAGAGGTAACACTACTTTATATTGAGTTGAAAAATAATTAATTGGTTAATACTTTCATAATATTTTTCCACTATGTTGTCAAATTGGATATAGAGCATATAAATATTATGTAAATTCTAGTTAATATGGTAACAATAAACTGTGCAAGAAATTTTAAATAGTCTCTTATAAATTATTTCTTATTTAAAGTATATTTTTGCGAATGTACATCTTTGACAATTTTGAACCTATGGATGGCTAAGTGTTGTGATATTTAAATAGTAATATTTTTGATGATTTGAATAGGAAAATACAAGGTGAGTTTAGCTAATAAAATTGATATTGTTGTTTTTATGGTTTAGGTATTTAACATTTAAATTTTTAAATAAAGATTTCTAATTGTTGTTCATTGTTGTTGTTATAGCTTTTTGTTTTACCTTGTGTTCCATACTCTTTGAGCTCTAAGTGGAGGATTCATGCCAAGATGCATTTTAGTATTGTGAGTGGAGGATTCACACCAAGATGCATTTTAGTATGTAGAATATTTTACTTGAAGAAATCTGAAATATAGTTGCGGTCTACAACTCAAGTGATTATAAACAGATTGCAAAAAAAGAGGTAACATTGCTTTATATTGCTTTATATTGAGGTGAAAAATATTTATTTGGTGAATACTTTCATAATATTTTTCCACTATGTTTTCAAATTGGATATAGAGCATATAAATATTCTGTAAATTCTAGTTAATATGTTAACAAGAAACTGTGCAAGAAATTTTAAATGGTCTCTCTTATAAATTATTTCTTATTTAAAATATATTTTTGCAGGGATGTACATCTTCGACAATTTTGAACCTATGGATGGCTAAGTGTTATTTTATTTAAATAGTAGTAATTTTGATGATTTGAATATGAAAATACAAGGTGAGTTTCTCTAATAAAATTGATATTATTGTTTTTATGGTTTAGGGATTTATCATTTAAATTGTTAAATAAAGAATTATAATTGGTGTTCATTGATGTTGTTGTAGTGTTTTGTTTTAACTTGTGTTCCATAATATTTGAGTTGTGAGTGGAGGATTCATACCAAGATGCTTTTTAGTATGTTGAATATTTTACTTGAAGAAATATGAAATATAGTTGCAATCTACAACTCAAGTGATTATAAGTGCAAAAAAAGAGGTAACAATGATTTATATTGAGTTGAAAAATATTTAGTGGGTTAATACTTTCATAATATTTTTCCACTATGTTGTCAATTTGGATATAGAGCATATAAATATTTTGTAAATTCTAGTTAATATGGTAACAAGAAACTGTGCAAGAAATTTTAAATGGTCTCTTATAAATTATTTATTATTTAAAGTATATTTGTGTTGTACATCTTTGATAATTTTGAACCTAGTGGAGGATTCATGCCAATATGCATTTTAGTATTGTGAGTGGAGGATTCATGCCAAGATGCATTTTAGTATGTTGAATATTTTACTTGAAGAAATATGAAATATAGTTGCAGGCTACAACTCAAGTGATTATAGACAGAGTGCAAAAAAAGAGGTAACACTGTTTTATATGGCTTTATATTGAGGTGAAAAATATTTAGTTGGTTAATACTTTCATAATATTTTTCCACTATTTTTTCAAATTGGATATAGAGCATAAAAATATTTGTAAATTCTAGTTAATTTGGTAACAAGAAACTGTGCAAGAAATTTTAAATGGTCTCTTATAAATTATTTCTTATTTAAAGTATATTTTTGCAATGATGTACATCTTTGACAATTTTGAACCTATGGATGGCTAAGTGTTATGTTATTTAAATAGTAGTAATTTTGATGATTTGAATAGGAAAATACAAGGTGAGTTTAGCTAATAAAATTGATATTGTTGTTCTTATGGTTTAGGGATTTATCATTTAAATTTTTAATAAAGATTTATAATTGTTGTTCATTGTTGTTGTTACAACTTTTTGTTTTACCTTGTGTTCCATACTCTTTGAGCTGTGAGTGGAGGATTCACACCAAGATGCATTTTAGTATTGTGAGTGGAGGATTCATGCCAAGATGCATTTTAGTATGTTGAATATTTTACTTGAAGAAATATGAAATATAGTTGCAGTCTACAACTCAAGTGATTTAAACAGAGTGCAAAAAAACAGGTAACACTGCTTTATATTTCTTTATATTGAAGTGAAAAATATTTAGTTGGTTAATACTTTCATAATATTTTTCCACTATGCTGTCCAATTGGATATAGAGCATATAAATATTATGTAAATTCTAGTTAATATGTTAACAAGAAACTGTGCAAGAAATTCTAAATGGTCTCTCTTATAAATTATTTCTTATTTAAAATATATTTTTGGAGGGATGTACATCTTCGACAATTTTGAACCTATGGATGGCTAAGTGTTATGTTATTTAAATAGCAGTAATTTTGATGATTTGAATAGGAAAATACAAGGTGAGTTTCGTTAATAAAATTGATATTGTTGTTTTTATGGTTTAGGGATTTATCATTTAAATTTTTAAATAAAGAATTCTAATTGGTGTTCATTGTTGTTGTTACAACTTTTTGTTTTACCTTGTTGTAAGAAGGGTTGCTCAATGTGCTCCATAATGCTTGAGCTTATAACCATTTGTTGGGATGCCATATTTAGAGATATACTCAATTTTGAAGTCACCTTGAGGATGAAGGTGTTGCATTTGAAATGTTTCTTTTGTAAAATTTGAAGATGAAGGTGTTGCATTTAAGATATTTCTTTTGTAAAATGTCACTGGAGTGATAACTCTTTAAAAGAAAATTTTGGAGTACAGTTCAGTATGTACCATGTAATATTCAACAATGCGTCATTTTGATAATGCAATTTACTACAGAATGTTGATTAAATTATTAATGTTTTTGTTGAGTGTGTTTTGGGTTATTTTTTATTATAGAAAATTGTGTAGTCAAAATACAGTGAGCATGAAAATTTATGATGATGAGATTATCATATAACATAAAAAAAAAAATTGACACTTATAAATTTACATAAAACATAAAATGACATGCATGAAAAACAAACACCTGTCATCAAATTTGCACTTGACAGGCAAGATAAAATTGAAATTCCAGGCCTGGTTGCAAGCATTTAGGTGTTGACATGACAGTATTCATGTGTTTACACAATGCTTTTAAGATTTTTCTAACTTTGAAATTGGTTATAAATTATTGTTATCTTTCAACTCACCTATAAATGATGATATGGCCATCAAGATAAACGTAGCAAACCAGGGAAAGATGCACAAAACCAAAATAAAAATGGATAGAACCAAAATAAGAGTAGGAGTTTTGCGAAAATGATGATGATCAGTATAAGATCAGCAATCCCAAGTGCAAAAAAGAATGAATCCACTCCACTTTTATGGGCTAATATCAAAAACATGAATATCATTCTTCCTCTTCGAAGGAGTTGGTTGTTTATGAAGTTGCCTTAAGTGGGAACAAAAAGACTTTTTTAAACTCATTCAAGCAAAGACACTTCACTAAACTCATTCAAGCAAAGATTCAAATAAAGATTTAGTGACCTCTATGAATCTTGAAAATATGCATCTACCTACTAACTTACAACAAAGATTCAAATAAAGATTTAGTGACCTCTATGAGTCTTGATAATATTCATCTACCTACTAACTTATACTTAGTTATTGTGGATCATTTTTCAATGGGGGTGGAAACAGTTTGAAAAGAGGATGGGAAAAGAGGACGAATTGATGATTATTTTTTAAAAGGTAAGAAATTATTTGTATATTTGATGTGTATTTTTATTCGTGTATTTTTGTAAGTGAAACTTGCATTGTACTTTTGTAAGTGTAAGTGTAGTTAGCACTTACACTTTCTATTTATTATTAAGACATGAGCACTTGAAGAATGTGATTTCTTTCTTTAATGAATAAAAATTGTGATATTTGATTTTGGAAAAAAATGTAAATATTAAGAGGTACTAAAATAAATGGATGGTGTTTGTTGTGTTGATATTTTGATGTAACTATGGAAGATATTATTTTGTAGTTGTAGTGGTCAAACCTATAGAAGGTTATTGTAATCTTATTGTATAAATCTGCTCAAAATAAATTATTATTTTATTGTTATCCTTATTGTAAAAGTCAAAAAGGCCCCTCTTAGGGTAGCTTTTTTTCGTGAGTCAATTATGTGTATAAATAGAGGTAGAGTTCCTCTCATTTGTACACACAAAAAACTCACCTTATCTTGTGTATTTGGAGCATAGAAAGGAAAGTCTAGTGTAGGAGGTCTTGGTTTCCTAGTCTTCGGTATCTCGGTCTTGCTCTATTTGTGGAGAGCTATAATGTGACAATGTACTGGTTGAAGGAATCTATACTGAAGAATTAGTTGTTGAGTTTTCTCCCCCACGAGGATTTCCCAGGATGTATCTTGTGCTCTGTGATTGTTTATCTTTCAGTCATCCTATTACATGCAATTGTTAATGAATGTAAAAGAATATAATTGTAACTTCTAAAATTCTATCATGGTATCAGAGCAGGTCTGAATAGAAGACAATTCGCAGATCTAGAAGACAAAAGGATTCATTTTTCTTGATATAAGTGGTTACCGAACAAGACAAGACCATTGGCAAGTGCAACCTAGTGGAGCGCTTCTTTTCCCTAGATCAGATCTTTAGAATCCATAATTTGTGATTTAGGGGCATGATGACTACTAGAACCAAGATGACTACTAGAACCAAGATTGATGAGAAGCTAGAGGGAGATGACAATTTTAGCTCCTGGAGGTACAAAGTATCCCTCCTCCTAGAAGAACAATATATAGATAAGTTCACTAAAGAAGAGGTTTCAAAACTAGAAGGAGATGAGGCTAAAGAAAAGCATAAGAAGAATATGGTCAAAGAAAAGAGGATTATTGCATAATCCATTAAGGATCATCTTATTAATCACATATCTTCATTATCCACTCCAAAATAAATGATGGATGCCTTAACCTGACTATTTGAAGGCAACAACATCAATCGAAGAATGACCTTGAGAACTCAGTTAAAGAACGTGAGGATGCATAATTCATAAACCATCCACTCTTACTTCTCAAGAGTGAACAAAACCAAGGAGCAGATAGAATCCATTGGTGATATAGTGAATGGATAAGAAATGGTGATGAACACCTTGAATGGCCTCCCAAGGTCACGAGATGCATTTATTCAATGGATATGCTCAAGAAGGAAGCAACCCAAGTTTAGTAGGCTATGGGAAGATTGCAACCAAGAAGAATCAAGGACGACAACAAGAGAAGAGAAGATGATAGATGATGATCAATCCCTAGCCTCCCACACCAGGAAAGGAAAGAGTAATAAAGAACCCTCCTCACCCAAGAAGTTTTAGAAGGGCCAAAGAAATAACCCAAATATCAGATGTTTCTGTTGTCAGAAAATGGGACACATTGCTAGGAATTGCTCCCTCATTCAGAGACCAAGGGAAAAGAAAGGAGGTAAAGGGCATCATGTTCATACAATTGAATATGATTAGCCACCCAAGAAGGTTGCAAAGGAAGATGAATCAAGTGATGAGGAGTATGTTATTATCTTATCCCTTACATGAACTGTCACTCATGGAAGTGACATTTGGTTGGTGGACAGTGGTGCTTCTAAGCACATGATAGGTTATAAAGACTCCTTGTCTAAGATTACTCATAAGGATTCACCACACAAAGTGAAATTGGGAGATGACTATCAGTATCCAATCAAAGGTGTAGGAGAAGCCTCCTACAAGTTAGACTTGGGAAAGTCAATGAAGATGAAGGAAGTTCTCTATGTTCCTGGATTGAAGAATAAACTTCTCTCAATTTCAGCATTGGATGAGATGGGTTACATAGTTTCATTTGTTGATGGACAAGTTCTTATGTGGCCTAGAGGGAAGACTTGTGATGATGCTGTGGTGATTGGAGTTCAAGAGGGAGGACTCTACAAATTGAAAGGGAGATCAGATTCAGTATTAATTCAAAACACTTTGAATCCCAGTGAATTATGGCATAGGATATTTTCTCACCTACATTACAAGGCCCTACCGAGTGTGAGCAAGATGGTGAAGGGTGTAGATTTTAACCTTGTACAATATTTATTGAAAATAGATTTTGAGTAAAAGAACAAAAAATATACAATGGAAAATACAAACATTACACAAATATTTTTCCCCTAGAAACCCAAACAGGGAAAACCAACATATTCTATATTCATTCATAGTGATACATTGTTTACAATACAATATACATATAGGATACAACGACATCCAAAACCCTAACCCAATGACCTGGATTAGTCAACAACCCTAATTCCTTAATCGAAAATAGAAAAATATCGGCAAAAACTATTTGTCAAAAAACCTCCCAACAATGGACATGAAAATCAAGTAAAAAATGTGAAACATTTCCCGAGGCAAAAACAATTATCAGGGGTGCTGCCCCCGAACCCTCCTATGGGGGGATTTCACCCCCCTACGCAACACAGACACTAGTACTCGTGAAAATAATATAACACATACCCAACATTATCCCACTTGTTGTTTTCTTTGCATACATGGGGTTACAAGGTTACATAGTCAACAATCCAGGGCAGCAATGCCCATGGATCCTCTACACCAAGAGAAATTATTAGTGCTCACAGATTTTTTTAATGAATCTACAACATTCTTCAAAGTGTCCACCTTCATCAACAATACTTTCTTTTCTTCAATGATGTCTCTCACAAAGTGATATTGAATATCAATATGATTTGTCTTTGAATGATAAGTCGGTTTCTTCACCAGAAAAATTGCACTCTGACTATCACAATCTATCCTTACAACTTGTTGTGTCAACCCAATACCCGAACACAATATTTGTAACCATACTGCTTCCTTACTTGCATGAGTGGTTTCCATGTATTGAACTTCTGTAGTTGAAAGTGCCACTACAACCCATCTTTTTCTCATCCAACTTATTTCTCCTCCAAACAGGTTAAACACATACCCACTTGTAGATCTCCTACAATCCAGATCTCCAGCCCAGTCTTCATCTAGAAATACATGTATATTCAACACTCTGTCCAATCCTGGTCTTCCTTGGTAGCACAATCCATAGCTAGCAGTGTCACGCAAATACTTGAAAACCCTTTTTACTATTGTCCAATGATCCCTCCTTGGTTTTGACATATACCTGCTCAAAACTCCCACTGCATGTGCAATGTCTAGTCTAGTACATACCATTGCATACATCAAACTGCCAACTGCACTCACATATGGAACATGAGACATGTCCTCCTCCTCTTCATGTGTCTTGGGACACTGATCGGCATATAACTTTACACCAACATGAATAGGAACCTTGATCGGTTTACATTCCTGCATATTAAACCTTTGCAATATTGTCTCGGCATATTTTATTTGATTTAACTAGAGTTTCCTCTTTTTCCAATCTCTTTTAATTTCCATGGCCAAAATGAAATTTGAAGCACCGAGATCCTTCATGTCAAATTTAGAGGACAACTGAGTTTTCACATCCTAGATAATCTTCTTGTTGTTTCCTATCAGCAACATGTCATCCACATACAAGACCAAATAAATCAAATGATCTCCAATTAATTTAAAATACACACAATGATCCTCTTTGCTTCTTGTGAAGCAAAGTCCCAACATATAAGTATCAAATTTTTGATACCACGTCCTTGGTGATTGTTTTAAACCATACAAGGACTTTTTCATCTTGCATACCAGCTCCTTCTTTCCCTTCACAACAAATTCTTATGGTTTCTTAACTAGATCCCCATGTAGGAATGTTGTCTTCACATCTATCTATTCTACTTCAAAATCAAATGCAACAACAACAGATAACATAAATCTTATAGAGGTTAACTTGGCAATAGAAGAAAAAATCTCACCAAAATCAATTCCATCAACCTGGGAATAACCCTTTTCTACTAACCGAGATTTGTATTTCTCCACTTTTCCTTCTGCATTCAGCTTCCTTTTAAATAACCATTTGTTTCCAATGGGATTTCTTCCAGTCAACAACTCCACTATATCACAAACCTCATTCTTATCCAAGGCTGCCATTTCTTCATCCATGGCCTTTTTCTAGAGATTTCCATCCTCTGAATCCACTACCTCCCTGACAGTTCTAGGATCATCATCAGTAATAGACAAAGAAAAAATTGAATGGAAATTAGATGGAGTATACCTTTCTAGTATCCTTCTTTCTCGAACTGATCTCCTCAATACTGGAGTATGAGGATCTTCTTCCTCTGATTCATGTTCTTTTGTAGAGTTTGATTCATCATCCTTTAAATCAAACTCTATTTTCTTTGGTTCTTCCTTGGTAGGAATTCATGTTTAAC
>SNQJ01S0105771.1:26321-46948 GCA_010110895.2 Picea sitchensis | reverse complement strand
TTAAACTTGGGTGTTCGTTGTCGGAGTCCTTATCACGCGCCTTCCATAAGGGGGCGCATTTGTTCTTCTTGTTTATTTGTACTTGATAGTATTTACCGGGATGCTTGGTCGGTTGTGTCGGTGGGATGTAGACACCTCCATGTTCCTCAGAACAGTCGCCAGACCTGAGACCTTAAACGGTTAAAGACGATGGGAAACCGGGCTTGAGCGTTGCTTATGTGTCTTGGAGGTTACGTGTCGTATTTAGCAGTGAGTTTTTCTTGTCGTGTGATTATCACTTATGCATGTGGTTACGTGTCGTGCATCCCGATCGTATTCTTATGTTCATCCTGGTTGTTTCCTTGTACATACACACTCCCACACTTGAAAAAAAAAAAATTGCACCTGTTACTAGAATGGTTGTCGTAACGAGGCGGTTCGTTACAAATTATAATTTTTTGACTATGTTTTTATTTAATTTTTTAATTTTGAATATTATGAAAAGAGTTGAAAATAAATTTTTAAGGAAGTGCAGGGTATGTGATTTCTATTTTTTTTGAAAAGTTAGATATTATCAAAACGATGTTAATTCCGTCTTTGAAGGTAGTAGGTATAAATTCCTTAAGCCTTCCATGTTGAGGTTTTTTTAATAATGATTTACAAATGCAACTTATTATGAACTAAAATTTTGTCAAAAATAGAAATGTTGAGGTGTTTGTGGCTAGTTGAAACAAAATATTCAGAGAAAAATATACATAATATAGTTATAAAAAATAATTAAATAGATCAATATAGATGGAAATGTAGTTGAAAAAAGTAAATAACATAATCTAAGTTAGAAAATAATACAATAACAATCTTATTGTTGATTTTTGTAGCTTCAAACAGGTATGCTCACATGACCCTAGGTGTTGGGCATGCGAGAATCATCATGGGAACCACATCACACTTTTTGTTTAGTGAGAACATCCTTGGATTTGAGTGGGGGATTCATGGGTTTGATGATGGGATTTGTGGCCTTGTGTTAGGGATTCACTTCCATAAGGAAAGCCTAATTTGATGTTGACTTGTGGAGGGGATTCTATGTTGACCCATAGGACTTGTATATAAAGAAGAGAGGTGATTGTGACATTACATATCACGTAGATCATGTGTGGAGACATGGTGGAGCTAGCATAAATGAGTCCACACTTGTGCTAGGAAGATTGGTGATCTTGTCAAAGGGAAAGTCTGCAAGGTGGTGAATCTAAACCAAGAGAGAGAACTGAAGAAGGTCGCACATGTGGAGTGATTTTTTTGTACTATACACGGTTTGTGGGAGGAGGAAGCATACATATATGTGGATTGAAGATGAAAAAATCAGGTATAGTGTATACACAATTTGCAGTGGAGAAAACAATGTATGTCCATGGGCTTCCAGTTGATGAATTACATATATGAGTTTCTACGAAAGTACATATCCATACAGGCTGATAGGTGAAGTCAATAGGTCATACAAGTGGTATACAATAGATTCATGTGCAGAGGATATTTCTAGATATTGTTGAGGTTTTCTTTTCTAATTTGTATGGTTATTGGAGAACAAGGTTGTTCTTCATTTTGGTGACTTTGGAGGACAAGGTTTTCCTCAGATTTTGGTGATATTGTATTGGCTGGGAGGGCTGGTTTTTCCCGCAGGATTTATGATGATAATAAGATTAAAGAACTAAAATTGTGTCTCATGTGTATTCATGATTCATCTTTGATCTTTGTGTTTCCATTGCATATGTTTAAGTCAATAATTTCAGTGTAAATTTGTTCAGTGATAACATCTAGGGTTTTACTGTTATATCACTAGGAAGCAATTTTCAGATTTGAAATTAGTCACATAAGAGTGTATGTGAAAAATGACATGGTATCACAGCTTGGGATCTGAAGAGAAGGGGATCATATTGAGACACATTTTGGATACAACAATGGAACAATGTTATTGTTGTTCTTGTTCTGGGTAGGTCAGAGGTGATAACTCTGAGAGGGTGCTATAGTAATGGTTATAAGTGGCAACATGTTAGATGATCTATGGTTTGAGACATGGAGAAAATCATCCAGATGAGGAGTTGGGCTTGTTGGTACAAAAAAATATACATCCTCTAATATATCATGCTACATATTCTTTCATTTTAGGCCGATATACATACCTTTGTAAGTTGGAAACTATCATCCCAACACCAAAATGTTCTACAACCTTGGAGGTGTAAGCCTCTTAGATAATATGAAATCATTCACCTTTAGGGACACAAAGCTTGTCTATCTTGTAGAGTAAACCATTTTGGAAATGATAGTCATCCTTACCGTCACCTTCTTATTTATGAATTTGGCCCTGTAGGTATTGAAACTCCTTAAAGTCATCATCTTCTTTGTATGCCTCTCTCTATGCATCATGGGTAAAAGGATCCATGTGCATCAAATTTATGAAAGTTGTAATCTTGGATGTGGGTGGCCTTGAAATCATGTCTACCAACATGTTTCTATTACCCTTCTTATACTTTCTCACTAGATGAAAATACTATAAAAACCCCATCCATTTGTAATTTTTGGTTTGTTGTAGCTTACTTTGGGCCTACAAATACTATAGTGATAGGTGATTTGTGTGGATGATGGTCTCCTTTGTTGAAATATTATAATTACGAAGAATATTCTAATTATAATTAAGTTATTTTCTTATAGATCAAATCCCCTTTTGTGGATTGATCATGTCGGGCTTTGTATAAGACCAAATCCCCTTTTGTGGATTGGTCAAACCATGGTTATATGGTGTTGATTGTAAATTCTCCCCCTAGGGATAATTAAAGCGGTTTTAGCCACTAAGTGAAGAAGTCATCCCAACTTGGTGAAGAGACACAACCCTAACACCCACCAACTATTATCAATAAGAGAGGATGATGCCTCATTCTCTCACTCACTCAAGTCACTCATCTAGTGCAAAATTTTTGAAGGAAGATGCAGTTAGAATAAGGAGAAGAGAGAGTCACATGCTTAGTGTGGGATTATGTTTAGTGTTTTGGTCTTTCTCTTGGCATTGTATTGACAATCTATATTAAGGAAGTTTTTGCTAGGTTTTCTCCTTCACGAGGGTTTTCCAGGATAAAAAATTGTGTACTTTGTAATTGTGTTTCTCTCAATGATCTTATTTTGTGCTATTATATTTGAAAATAATTAAAACTTAACATGGTATCAGAGCTAAACTGAAGAGGGAACCTTTCACTAGGTAATAAAAAATGTAACTATTATTATACAAGAAAATTAGGGATTTTGATTGGAAGATAATTTATGACTAAAAACCATACAGGGAAGTGTGACCTAGCCTAGTGAACTCATTGGAAGCTTGAGAGCACATTTTCAATGTCCAGAGCCTCTGAAAAGTCAAACCCTAGTTTTGAATGGTACCAGAAAACCAGACCTAGTACCAGAACTACCAGTCCAGATTTTTGCAGGTCAAGTTTCAAGGGGAAAAACATGAAATTTTTTAAATCTAATAGCTCCAGCCTACTCACCTTATCCCAACACATCTCCTGGTAAGTTCAGAATCACTTTTTGAGAAATTTCATTTTTTGGTCATTTTCTCAACTCCTGGTCAAGATGCATGCAAGAACTAATCTTGTTGACAAGTTAGAAGGTGTGGAAAACTTATGTGCCTAGAAGTACAGAATTAGAATCATTCTTGAAGAGAATGACCTAGAAAAATTCATAAAACAAAATGTACCAAAACCCAGAGAAGAAGCAGCTAAAGAAAAGTATAAGAAAGATATGGTTAGGGCCAAAAAGATCATTGCAGACTCCATTACAGATCATTTGATTTCTCAAGTGTCTTCTAAGAACACTCCAAAAGATATGTTTGATGCCCTAACCAGAATGTATGAAGGAAAGAACATCGATCAGATGATGAATCTAAGAACCGAACTCAAAAGTACAAGGATGCAGAACGGAGAAACAATCCATGACTATTTCTCTAGGGTTTCGTGATAGTCATGGTCAAACTGCACAAAGTTTTAGAGAAGAATTTAGGAAGAAATCTCTTGCATTAAAAATTCCTTTGGATTCTTATGAAACTTTAATGATCTATATTGGCACACTTCACAGTTATATTCATCATATTTTACTATTTTTTAATCCCACCAGTCTTGATGAAGTTTGTGTGCAAGCCACTCACCTTGAGAATAGGGGAAAGCATGTTTAAGAAGATCCCACAAAGAAACCTTCCAATCTCCCACATACACAGTTTAATAAGTTTAAAATGAAGGACAAAAAGACCTCCACTGTAAAGAGGGAATAAGGAAAACCATCTTGCACTCATTGCAAGAAGAATGGTCACAATGATGAACACTGTTGGAAACTACATCCAGACAAGATACAAAAACAGTTCGATGGAAAGGGAAAGACAAAGACTGTTCCTACAGTGCAACAAGATCTTGGTTCTGATTTAGGAGACGAAGGAAATATTACCACGGTTGAAGTACAAGGTAAAGATTCCCTTCATGCTAGTTCAAATTCCAATAATGAATCTCATGATGATGAAAGAAAGATGAATGGATTATTTCATATAAGTGTTGTATCTAAGCACACTAAGATAGATACATTATTTGATTTGAGTTCCCAAGTAAACTTGATATTTGAAGCACTTGTCAAAAATATGGGTCTTGAAACTAAACCACATCCAAAGAGTTATCCTCTTTGTTGGGTATATGATAAAGTAAGACTTAATGTCACCAAGCAATGTAGGGTCAGATTTTCCATTGCTTCAAAATTGATTGATGAAGTGGATTTGGATGTCGTATCACCACTTGATATATGTGGCATAGTGCTAGGGAGTCCTTAAATTTATGGTAGGAAAGAAATATTATTTTGTCATGAGAACAAATACCACCTTACTAAAGGGGGAGTGGAAAATATTATTAGATCCCACAACATGAGGGTAAACACCACACTTGTTGGTGTAGGAAAAATGAAGAGATTCATAAACACTAATAAGAGATATGTACTCATGGTTATAAGGGAAAAGGATGTCAGAAAATCCGATGCCTTCCAAGGATGTGATCCTTCTCATAAGAAATAATTAATTGATATTTTTTCTAAGTATGATGATATTTTCAAGGAACTATATGGATTACCTCCTAAGAGGGAAATCCAACATGAAATACATCTTCATCAAGATTATCCTCTTCCTACTGTGGGCATGCATAATATGTCAGTTTTAGAGATGACAGAGATCAAAATCCAGGTACAAGGCTTATTGGATCAAGTGGTCATCAAGCCCAAATCATCTCCTTGTGGTTCTCTGATCATGATGGTGTCAAAGAAGGATGACACATGGAAAATGTGTGTCGATTACCGAGCCTTAAATAAAATCATGGTGAAAAGTCGATACCATCTTCCTCGTATAGATGATTTACTTGATCCATTAAAGAAAGTTGTTTATTTCACTAAGTTGGATTTGTGCAGTGGATACCATCAGATCAGGGTTGTAGAATGGGATGCATGGAAAACTTCCTTTAAAAGCAAACATGAATTGTTTGAGTGGTTAGTTATGTTGTTTGGGATTTGTAATTCTTTGGAAGCCTTCATGCGTGTGATGAATGATGTACTCAGGCCATTCCTAGATGATTTTGTGATTGCATATTTAGACGAAATTCTTATATTTAATGGTACTTGGGATGAACATGTAACATGTAAAGAAAGTATTGGATACTTTTCAAAGGGAAAAGTTGTATGTAAAATTGTCCAAATGTGAATTTGGTAAGACTACGCTTGTGTACTTGGGTCATATTGTAGGAGGAGGAAAATTGAGAATTGATCTTTCCAAGATTGATGTAATTGTAAATTGGCGTGTGCCCAAAAGTGTAACCAAAGTACAAATCTTCTTAGTTGCAATCCAGTACTAGAGGAGATTCATTTCAATCTTCTCTTTTATTTGAGCTCCTTTGCATGCCTTAACCAGTGTGAAGAACACTTTTCAGTGGGGAGGAAAGAAATAAAAATCTTTCGACACTTTGAAAGAAAATATTAGTACCACACCATTCTTAGCATTGCCGAATCTTCAACATCCTTTCGATATTGAGACAGATTCCAATGGATACGCCATGGGTGCAGTATTGATGCAATATCCTAAGCCCATCTGTTACCACTCTGAAACTTTTAACCAAGTTGTTTTTAACTATCCTACATATGATAAAGAGTTGTATTCACTAGTTCAAAGCATAAAGAAATGGAAGCACTACTTGTTAGGGAAGGAAACAATCATACATATAGATCATTAACCCTTACAATATATCCAAGCACAAACCAAGCTGCAACAATCTAGACATTATAGGTAGATGGGTTTTCTTCAACAATTTAATGTGGTAATCAAATACAAAAAGGGTACGACTAAAAAGGTAGATGATATTCTTTCTAGACCTCCTATTGAGGCTTCTATTATTTTGAAGAATGATTCTTTATCTCATGATAGCTATGTGGAACAATATGTTGTTTATGAATATTTTAAAGAAGTATTTGAGAATCTAACCCATGGTGCACATGTAGAGAACTATTGTCTGCAGGGAAAATTACTCTACCATCTTGGAAAGCTATGTATTACTACAAGTGAACGAGTCCATGTAATACAAGAAGCTCACAATTCTCTTATGTTTGGGAATTTTGGGGTGGGAAAAACTATGGCTCATTTGCAAATATTTTGTTACTAGCCTCAGATGAAAGCAATTGTAACTAAATATGTAAAGGCGTGTGTGATGTGTTCTATTTGTAAGCCCACTAATAGAAAATTGGGGCTATACTCACCACTTCATGTTCCATCCCATTCATGGGAAAGTATCTCCATGGATTTTATAGGGGTTTACCAATGTCGAAAAGGGGTCGTGACTATTTGTATGTTGTAGTGGATAGGTTCAAAAATATGTGTATCTTGATGCCATGTAAAAATAATATCACTATCGAGAAGGCTACTAATCTCTTCTTTTAGTATGTTTGGGTCCACTTTGGGTTACCCACATCCATTATCTCGGATCGAGATACTCGATTCCTTGGGGATTTTGGACAAGATTGTGGAGAATGATGGACACCAAGTTGAAGAGGAGAACTTCTTTCCATCCAAAGACCGATGGATAGACAGAGGTTGTTAACCGAACAATGGTACTTTTTGTTCAAGGCTACTGCAACAAGCATCCCAAGTTATGGGATGAACATATACCCTATGTACAACATGCTTACAATCGATCCTTACATTCCCGCACTCATTGTTTGCCTTTCGAGACATGTTTTGGGTATTTTCCTAAGGTCCCTTTGGACTTGATGTATGGGAGATATACCAATTCAAATAAAGAGAGAAATGAAGATAGGGCCTGCAAGTTCATCAAGAGGATCCTACGGGTACACCAAGTAGTCAAGGAATAGTTGGAGAAAATCCAAACACAATATAGAGTTCGACATGACAAGCACATGGTTGATCATTAGTTCCAGGATGGAGATCAGGTATGGCTTCACATCAACAAGGAGAGATTGAAGGTTAAAGACAAGAAAATCAATCCCATTCGATATGGACCCTTCACTATTTTGGAGAAAAGAGGTACCAATGCTTTTCATTTAGATATTCCACCTCATATGCACATTTACTCAGTTGTAAATGTAGAAAACTTTAAAGTTTTTGAGCCTCCCATGATCATGGATGAGGGTGAGTAAGTTTCAATACCTTCAGTTGATGAGTTTTTTCCTAAGTACTTGGACGAATTGAAGGAAGATATCATCCTGGAAAGAAGGATGAGGACTTCACGCATGGGTGATGTTGATTTTCTTTGAGTGGGCTTAAAGGGCACACATCCAAGCAAGGAAAAGTGGATTTAGAAGGACAAGGTGAGGGAAATTTTCCCTCACTTATCTGTTGATTGATGAAATCTTTTGGTGGTCCAAAAATATCTCAATGGAAAGGTGTGATCCAAAAAGGATCCAGAGAAGACTAAGGATAAATTAGAACTCGCAGAAGCAACTCAAGAAGTTCAGAATGGCCTCAACAGATAGAGAAAGGGAAAAAATTCAAAGTCTTCAAAGCTCAGTGAAATTGGCATCATTGCAAAGAGCTCGTTGTAAGATTTCCAATGGCGTAAATTGATCGTCAAACAGAGTTACGAATCAAACTATATTCACGATCAAAGTTTTAGTCAACCTAGCCCGGTCAATAGGGATGAGTCAACATCCGTACTACTAACATCAACATCAGTACGAATGACATCATCGTCCATACAGTGTATGTGGAACATGTAGAGGGTGACATGTGTCATGTTGACATCATCATGGTCATGTGGCAACACTAGAGGCTATCACCAAAGGGTGCCACATGGAAGACTGTACATCCACCCGGCAGGTGACGTGGAAGGCTGACGTAGTAGGCTGACATGGAAGAGGTGATGTGTTTCTCTGTTCAATGAGGTGATATGGGGCAATGAAAGTATGCCATGTGGACCAGTCATGGGATTCCACGTGGCAGTGGGAAAATGCCCAAGGATGCCCAACAACTAAAATTTAAAAGGAGTAAGGGGTTTGTTGGCACCAATCCCCAGTCTGCTAAATCCACTGCCATATCTGGCAGATCTTCCACAACCAATCCAAAATAAAAAATTAGCATCAATCCCAATGGATAATGTATATTCCTTGCATTAAAAATGGAGGTCCATGAGCTTGACCCCGAAACCTCCTCTAACCAAAGAGCCTTAAATATATCTACCAACCAATTAGCCAAATGACTTTGTTGGTACATCCGCCCACCAATATTACTTAATAACTAAGTTTGCTAGAGTTCGAGGGTCAAAACAGAGGGAGAGTGACTGTACAGATGACATGGAAATCGATAAATTCCCCATGAATTTAATTGTAGGTGCAGGCAAAAAAATTGAGGTGAATTTTCTCAAGGGCCTGAAAGTGCCAGAATCAGATCGAGGCGTGGAGACAATAATTTTTGGGTAATTTGATGCTACGAATTTAGCGGTGTTGTTTTTTTTATGATATGAGCAAAGCTTCTGCAGCTTAACTCCAAAATGAGGTATACTTATGTATTTTTCCAAATTGTTTTGTTGAGTTAATGAAAAGTCCTACCCATTTAAGAGCATGACCTAGAGACATAGTCCACCAGGGACGAACTCCGTTATCAATTTTTTATGTTCAGATATGATGCATATGTCTCTTCATTATTGATTTATTCCTTCTTTATGGTACACTTAAATTTATGCTCATTTAATACAATTATTTAATAAGTCACATCGATGAAAATATCTCAGATCAGTGCATGCGAATACAAATGGAAGATAGTCAAAATACATATACATTGTAGGCATGGGTAAAATTATTGGTGCACGAGGATATGCCAAAATGCATATGGAAAAGATTGACCATATGTATAACATGCATATAGGCTTATTATAGTATGTTATTGGATGTAAAATATGGTGATGTCATGGATCATGTGGTTAATGATGATATGAGTATAGCAACATAAGTAAAATGATGATGATATTGATTACATATTACCCTACGAGAATAAAGTAGGAGGTTTAATGAATTTTTTATTCTGAATGGAGTAATGGAAGTGTTGGGTCATTTCTAGATGACCAATGGGTCAAATTGACATCTAGAGGTGGATGTTATCCATAATAATATGGCTTGGTGTGATTAAGTTGTAGTGAGAGGGAATCTGGAAAAAGGATTCCATTGATAAAATGGTATGTTGACCACGAATGGTATGGGGCATGAAGAGAAGCTTGATAGGTTGTCATGTTGCCCGAGGCACTACTGAAATTTCCTATATTGTATTTTTGGGTCATTGCATACTTGTATAATAGTTTAGGCAAGAGTGTTATCTTTCCTATGKTTGTCATATGAAAAGGGAAACATAGTTACAAATATGTCTGCGAGACTTGCCATGTGAATATCATGTGAATTACTGTAAACTCTCAACAAAGAGGTAAACATGGTGTTGAGTATTCCTATGAGACTTGTCATAAGAATGGCTATAATATCTCTGGGAGGAAGGATATGGAAGTTTTAAATTCCCATGTGTAATAATGGCATGGAAAAAGGTGCAATAGTGATCTTGCACGCTGAACATCCATAGATGTAAATAGATGCTTGAGTGCAAGAATGGAATGCATTATATTGTTTCGTAGTATGAAGGAAGAAATGAATAGGTTTGTGAGACAAGCCTTGAGGATGGATACAAATTATCTTTAAAGAAGAATGATAATAAGACCCAATAAATATGAATGAATGAGGTAAAAGGGTGCAAGTGATGCACCTACATATATGTAAATGCACATACATGCTTAAAGGTATGATATGAATGTCAGAATAAGTGAAATATGAGTCAAGATTTGTACTTTCCATATCTAAACAATGCCATGGATCCATGGCTGACCCTATGATTGAAGGTTATGATTTTTCTTGCTGAAATAATAGCTTGATAGGGATGCATTCCATTTTTCCTTAGGAAAAACTAGTATACATTGATGAAAAGGTAAATGAGCAGGGATGCTCCATTGCCATTATAAAATGAAACATGATTATGATTTTAAAGATTTCATATGAATGGTCATGAACAATTATGAACCAATTAATTTCCAATAGATAAAGAAATGAAACAATAAAGTGTTCTTGTGGTGACACCCACAATGCATGCTAAGGCATGTGATTAAAGTACAATGAAATCAAATTGATGGAATAAATGTGCATGTGTGAGTGCACAATCTAAATGCATAATAAAGATACATGCTGATAATTCCTCATGGAATATTAGTTAAGAATATTAGATGACAAAGTTGAGGCTAACTCAAGAATTGAGGTCATGTAAGACTGTTTGGATATGAAAAAAGAGAGTTTCATGTTGAAGAAGTTTCTTTGGAGGATCTATGTAAATAGATCTTCTAGAAGAACATAGCTATAACCTTAATGACTTCTAATAATTTATCATCAGGATGCAAAATCTATTTATATAATAATCCTATATTACATTTTAAATTGGATAGCATGTGAAGGAGACATGCAAATGAAGGGTGACCAATCTGATCTCTGGTTGGGAAAGGTGTGGAGTGCACAAGTTCATGATTTATTGTGAAAAAGAAAATTGTTGATGTAGCATGTTGTATTATCCAAGAAGGTCAAGGTGAATATGAATAAGACTTCTCAAGGGACAGAACAAGTATATCATAGGAGGGATAAGTTGCAAAAGAAAAGAAGGAGAAAGTGATTAATACTTCTCTCATTATGAAACTATGAACAATAAGAAAAAGTTGTATGCTTAAAAAGGACAAATGTGAAAATAAGTAAAACTGGTAACTTAAAGATACAATATTGAATGTGTTTAAATGAATGAGTTTGGTTAAGATATAGAGTGTGAAGGAAATGAGGCCTTTGAAATTAATTCATCTAGGCTGAAAATTCCCTGATGGGAGAATCCATTAACTCCTTTCTTGTTTTCTATTATGCCTCTTTGGGATGAGAAATTGATATGTTGATGAAGGTAGATATTTTGGCATGAGAATGTTGAAAGATGTAGCTGAAATTTGATTGTGGTTGCACTCATGAAAACATTGAGGACCATGTGATGGAGTACATATAGATATGCTCAGGCATATATGAAAATGTTTTACTGAAATAAATGTTATGGCACATGCATTTTATTTTATGTGAAAACCAATGTGAAATGTGAATGTGGTGATGTATGTCACGTGTAGAAAAGATTGGAACTATTAGGGAAGGACAACTGCTAATAGTAAAAAACCTCAAACATAGGTGAATGAAACAAGGTTGTTTATAAAAATAAATCCATGAAATGGATTTTAGAAGTCCCCGACTGAGTTCCAACCCACCAAGGAAAAGTGATTAATATGAAAATCAATATAAGGGTGCATTGTGTATGAATGTGTCCATGGATATTGACACATTGATTAGATTCATTTTGATGGTTGATTTCATTTTGAAAGGAATGGTATTTTATTTTTGAATAAATGAACTTGATTGCTAGTATGCACAACTCTGAAACTATTTGTGAACCACTACAATTGTGCAATGAAAATATAATGTGCACGAGAACTGACAATTTGTTGGATGAATGAAGAGGAAATTGTAGGAAGAAAGTCCTTGGATGTGGAAGTGTTGTAAGTCTACAAAAAATACCAATGCATATTGATTATAAAATATTCAAACTCCTATGAGAAATATATGTCATACTTGTGAATATGGTTATGTGTGGAACATATCTGAAAATGAAAATGTGGATTTAGAAATTTGTGGATAATAGATTTGAAAATTTTGATAAACTGATGATAGTATATCATGGATTACTATATACATATGATACATGTGAGATAAATATCCATTCGAATAGACAGAGGATGACTGTCAAACTAGAAAGCATGGTAACAAGCTATTGTTGTGACATGAGATCCATGTGACAAGCCATGATACCCATAGAATGATGTATTGTGGTGACACATGATGAAGGGATGCATTTGACAGAGAAAGCATGAGGGATGCCTCAGCTGTAAAACTCGGGGAGGTCTCATAAATTATTCTTGTGTAATAAATCCATGGCAAGGAAAGATGGATCACCCGAGGGAATGTATAACAGAGAATGGGATACTTGAGCCTAGGCTTGGAGGGTGAGTGACTGCAAGGAAGAGGAGATTCCAACAATTTTTGTAATATGTTGATTTTGATCATGCACACAATGGGTATGTCAAGGAAATAAATGATCCATGTTAATGAGATAGCCATATGGATGCAAATCCATGAACTACACATATAATAATTGTGCTAACTTGTGAATATTTTCACTTGAATTTAAACAACAATAAAATGTTTTTCATGAAACAATAACTAATATGATTTTTGTTGAAAGTTTATTTAGGCATGTGCTAAATTCCAAGAGTTTGGAAAGAACAAAACCAATAAAAGGAAAATGATGTTGAAACAACTGAAAGATGAAGTCATGGTAGGTGTTGCTGAAGAGAACACCGAGGACGATGTTCCTTTGGGGGGGGGGATTGTAACACCCTTGTTTCCCCCAACTCGTAATTAATCATAATTTATGAATGACATGCAATGTCTTGCAAATATTGTAAATGTATTATTATTTAATTCTAAATGATGACATTTGATTGATGGGTGAAGCCTTAAAGTATTGGTCACGATATCACTAGAGGAATGAGGGGAGGTTCTATTAACTTAAAGGACCCCAAGACACCTTGTAGAAATATTAATTGAAAACATTGATATTATTTTCCCTTAGCCTAGATAATAAGAAAAGTAAGTTAAGGAGAAGGAGTTGGTAGATGAACAAGCAACCACCCTAATTAATGGGAGTATGGAGGGATATCATAAGGGACAAGAAGTGGTCAGCTAGAGGACAGTAGGAAAGATCACCACAGGTCCCCAAGATTGGCCCATGAGTTTCCTTCTGATAGAAGAAACAGAAGGATAGGTCAAGAACCCACCTAAGTCATGCATGCAAGAAAAATCACACGAAGAGAGAGAGAGAGGAAAACAAATGGACAAGGGTTCAAGTCTTGGAGGAAGATAATTGTTGAGAAGAAGGCACATGTGCATGTAATAGAAGGATCAAAGAACCCATAGAAGAGTTATGAGATGGAGAATAGAAGACCCAGAAAACCCAACCTGAGATAACAGGGGCACGAGCTTGATGCTAGGAGGGCATATGATAAACCTCAAAGATGCCTAGGCTAGGTGGGTGTATGGAAAATATCTACCAAGAGTAGAGTGAAGGAGAGTAACCTTCAAATCTTACTGATAATTTGAGAGATATTCCCTAGTGGTATCATGACTTGGAATAGAGGTGGCCAGAATGCTAAAAGTGAATGCATCTAATCCTATGACTAGGTGGAAAGGAGAACACCCATAATCATTTAGTCGACTATCATTTGTAATAGATAAGTATTTCATAGAATCAGTGTAATTGAATTGAAATGCATGATTGAATGCATGTACTTGCACTATAAATATACATACTTGATTTATAGTAATCAATTTTATTGTATTGGCAAACTCCTGCATTTGAGTGACGGTAGGATGGCCAAAACGGTGCATGCCCTGCACAATTGAATATAAACATTCTGTAATGTTCTGTGACGTAACCCGCCCCTCTGCGGACGGTCGCTCCACCAGGACCTTCTCTTTCACACAGGCCCGAAGAGTCAAAACTCTTCCAACTCCTTCGGGAATTCTTTACCCACAGGACACTTCTCGGCGATCTTCCCTTCGCGTATCGGAAGATCGGATCTCGCGATATCGCGAGACTCGTAACACTGCTTCTTGCCGTTCAAATGCCGAGCCCCGAATGCCGATAGTCAACGGTCAACCCTCGGGGTATCACCACTGGCGATGTCAACAACCTGACTTCCCAAATCCCGAGCGTCGAGGTGTCAATTCCCCGACGCGATGCCACCTGTATTTCGCTGTGCCTCGTGGGATCTCCTGCCACCTGTCGCCTTTTTGATTGACGATCCTGAATTAACTCGGGAAATCGCGACTCGCGATTTCAACGGGTGAATTCCTGCCCCTTCATCCACCGAACGCCGATATGCGATGGCGTTGTGCCTTGGTCCTACACCAAAGGATTAAATGACGCGCAACTTATCCCCAAATCAACGATTGTAGATACTTCGTGGATTCTCCGTGACGATTTCAAGTCGTCGATTCTCTTCCTCTTGATGCATCCTTTGTTCCGCCACCTTCTCCTGCGCGAACTTCACCAGGGGTCTATTCCCACAATGAATCAAAGGAACTATCCCTCCTGATATTTACCAACTCGGACTCCTTCAGGGACTTCTCGAACACACTCCCTGTGCTCGACCTTCAACCACTCCCAATCGTGTTTGAAGTTTGCCCAAGTTCGATGCACTCGCAGTCATAACAAACCAACCTTTCACTTCCGAGACATCCGAACTTCAATTCTTCCATACGATTACATACACAACATATGAAAGAAATACATAAAAAGAAGTAAGTATGCAAAGGCATAATGCAAGCAACACACAGAGAACAAACACATCCATGGGAATTGAATTAAAGATTCCCTGTACTCCTTTCCCAGACTCGTCTCTGAGACTTGAATTCGACGTGCTCTTCACCTGCACAGTTCGAATAACCCAACACAAATTCGATAGAGGAGAGTAAGAGTTTAACTGTAGAGCCCCTCAACGCACTCTATGCAGAGGAATTCAACTGCACCCTATGTAGGAATCTCTTGGCTAGAACAGAGAAACAATTTGAAGCTTATTCTCGCCTCTCTCCCAGGTCTCTAATATACCATGAGATTACATATGCAGCATATATGACGAAAGCATAAAAGGAAGCAAGTATGCAACAACATACTATCAACAACACACAGAGGATAATCACGACCATGAAATTGAACCAAAGCTTCTTCTATTAATTCAACATCGGTACATGTGGATTCTTCATAAGCTCTCTGCGCTTCTCTTTTTTCTCCTCAATGCTAATGCCCCGCATAAATCTGAATGCTCATGTTACAATGATACAAAGGAGGGTGTCTATACTCCGTTTTCCCTCTCGAAAGCCAAAACTGTCTAATCTAGACTTAATTATCTTATCTACCTGCACTAAATCTTATCTACCTGCACTAAATCTAATAAGTGCCTATGCTATCTAAGGACGAGAGCTTATCTACTCAGAGTCCATTACAATGTACGAGTGCGCTCTATTTGAATGCTTTCATTCAAACAGCGGNATCTTATCTACCTGCACTAAATCTTATCTACCTGCACTAAATCTAATAAGTGCCTATGCTATCTAAGGACGAGAGCTTATCTACTCAGAGTCCATTACAATGTACGAGTGCGCTCTATTTGAATGCTTTCATTCAAACAGCGGCGCAACAGATATCAAGGTGATTTCAAAATTTTGGTGCTTGCGTCATCCAACGATCTTTTCTTTCTCCACGTGCTGACTCGCTTGATGAGGTGTGGATGCTCCTGCATCATACTCCTCGGCTCAAAATATTTCATGGGCTCCTATCCATGAGCTCCTGCACACTGTGACCATGTTTCTATATGACTGCTTCGTTCTCCCAGCTGGCATCCTCCATTGGGTGATTTTTCCATTTCACCAGGTATTCAAAATGTTGCTTTCTCCTAGTCTTTCTTCCGAGCCGCTTGTCCAATATGCACTCCATCTGAGTCTTCTGTGCAACTGGTAATTGTTTCTTCCATTGGATCACTGGTTCCTCCGTTCCAGTGTTTCCTTCTTTTTCCCTGTAAGGGTATAAATCCGAAATATTGAAAATCAGAGATATCCCGATGCCTTCGGGCAACTCAAGCTCATATGCATTCTCGCCAAATTTCTTCAGGACTTTGCATGGCCCGATCTTCTTCATCTTGAGCTTGTTGTATGTTCCCCTTGGGAACCTTTCTTTCCTTAAGTGCACCAGAACCATGTCTCCAACTTCAAACTGAAGTTGCCTCTTTCTCTGATCGGCTCTGTGCTTGTATTCCTGGTTCACCTTCTGCAGTTGCTGCTTCACCTCTGCGTGAAGTTCCTGCATTACCTCAGCAAATTCTTCAGCCCTCGCGCTGCTAGTCTCAGCCTGTTATGACTCCCTGAGCTCAGAAACTCCTCTCGGCTGTGTTCCATACAAAATTTGAAATGGGCTCTTACCTGTACTCCGATTCACCGAATCATTATACGCGAATTCTGCCTGTGGTAAGATCTGATCCCAACTGTTGTGATGCTCTGTCACCAGGCTTCTTAATAAGTCCCCTAGGCTTCTATTGACCACCTCGGTCTGTCCATCTGTCTGCGGATGATATGTTGAACTGAATGCCAAGTCAGTCCCCAGCTTCTTCCATAGTGTCCTCCAGAAATGACCTATGAACTTCGCATCTCAATCCGAGACTATGCTCCTCGACAATCTATGCAATCGCACAATTTCTTTGAAAAATAAATTTGCGATGTGGGTCGCATCGCTGGTCTTATGACACGGGATAAAATGTGCCATCTTCGAGAACCTGTCCACCACCACAAAGAGGGAATCCACTCCTCGCTGCGTTCTCAGCAGTCCCAACACAAAATCCATACTAATGGCCTCCCATGGTCTCTCGGGTATGGGCAATGGCTGGTAGAACCCTGTGTTCTGCTTTCGGCCCTTTGCGTGTTGGCATATCCTGCACCTATCGACAAACCTTTTTACATCGGCTTTCATGCCGGGCCAAAAATATGATTCGCTCAACTTAGCGAATGTTTTGTCGTGCCCGAAATGACCTGCTAAGCCTCCGTTGTGCTTCTCCTTTACCAAATTCTCCCTCATAGAGCAATCCGGTATGCACAGTTGATTGCCCCGGAACAACAACCCATCCTGGATCATTAATTCAATCCACGGGCTCCTATCCCTGAGAACTGGGTTCTCGGCTGCTTCATAAGCTTCTCTGAAGTCTTCATCTCCCGCATACATATCTTTCAAATTTTCAAAACCCAGTGTCTTAACCCTGAACTCCTGCAGCAGCAAACATTTTCGGCTCAAGGCATCTACCACTTTGTTAGCAGTCCCCGAAATGTGCTTTATCACAAACGTGAAATTCTGCATATACTCTACCCATTTCACAGGCTTTTGGTTCAACTTCTCCTGTTGACTTACGAATTGCAATGTGTGATTGTCGCTGTATAAAACAAATTCCTTGGGTATTAAGTAATGCCTCCACTTCTTTAATGCCTGTATGATGGCATAGAACTCCTTATCGTACGTGGAGTACTTCAACTTCGCATCATCCAGCTTCTCGTTGTAGTATGCCACAGGCCTATCATCCTGACTCAAGACCCCTCCAACAACATATCCACTAGCATCACACTTCACCTAGAAGGTCTTCTGAAAATCATGCAATACCAAAATTGGCTGCTCTATCTTGCGCTTCAACAAATTGAAGCTTCTCTCAGCCTCGACTATCCATTGAAAAACCTTGTGCCACTTTTTCACAGTGTCCATCATCGCGGCGCTAATTCAACTAAAGTCTCGAATGAACTTTCTGTAGAAACTAGCGAGTCCATGGAAACTCCTTACCTCAAAAACGTTCCTCGACGAAGGCCAATTCCTAATCACCTCAACCTTCTCAGGATCCATCTTTAGTTCATTCGCCGAGATTACAAAACCCAAATAAATGAGTTATGTCTGCATGAATGAGCACTTCTTCAAATTGATCAGCAGCTTCTCTTGCTGTAGCCTTCTCATTATCATGGCCAAATGTCTCAAATGCTCAGCCTTGGTCTTGCTGAATATCAGTATGTCGTCCAAGTATACGACCACAAATTTGCCAATGAACTCCCGTAGGACTTCATTCATCAGCCTCATAAAGGTGCTTGGTGCATTTGTCAATCCAAACAGCATGACCAACCATTCGTACAAACCTTCATTTGTCTTGAATGTTGTCTTCCACTCATCTCCCTCTCTCATCCGGATCTGATGATATCTACTCTTGAGATCAATCTTGAAAAATTAATTTGCCCCACTCAGGCAATCCATCAAGTCGTCCATTCTCGGCAGTGGAAATCTGTACCTGATGGTGATCTTATTTATCGCCCTGGAGTCTGTACACATCCTCCAGCCTCCATCCTTTTTCAGACTTAGTATTGTCGGAACAACACACGGACTAAGACTTTCCCTCACCAGTCCTTTGTCCAACAAGTCTTGTACCTGCCTCTTGACCTCTTCGTTCTCCTGAGGTGTCAATTTGTATGCTGCTTTGTTTGGCAAACTCGCTCCGGGTATGAGGTCAATGTGGTGACTCACACTCCGCACCGGTGGCAATGAACACGGTAGTTCATCCACAATGATATTAGCGAAATCTCTTAGCAGTTCCTGAATCTCTTCTGACAAGTCGTCCACTCTTGTGCTTGTCAGGACAATTCTCGGTTTCCTGACAACAAAGAACTGTGGATCTTCACTCTTCTCCATTTCTGTGAGAAGCTCTTTCCCACTCATGAGAAGAATCATGTTGCTCACCTCCAGCTTTACCTCCTTATCCTTTATCGGAAACAGTTTATGAAATTTCCCATCTTTCTCCAAGGTGTATGTGTTCATCCTCCCGTCATGAACAACATTTCTATCATACTGCCATGGTCTACCCAATAGTATGTGACACACATCCATGGGAATAACATTGCACAGAATCTCATCATGATAATTCCCAATTTTAAATTTAACTAAGCATTGATTAGTGACACTTACCCGGTGTCCTTTCTGTAACCACGAGACTTTATATGGGCTCGGGTGCTTAGTTGTTTCCAGCTCCAGATTTTCCACCATCTCGGTTGAGACGAGATTGTCAGTGCTTCCACTGTCAATTATGACTTTGCATTTTCTGTCCTTGGTCGTACAAGCCGTTCTGAACAGTCTGCTTCCTTGCACTGCGCTTTCCACTTCTTTCTCTTTTTCCGGTGCCAAAAGGATATTATGAGTCCCTAGCGACCTTCCGCTGTCTGCACCTTCGCTCTCTACATCACGTCCCTGCTGCGCCTCAGTGATGTGAGCTCCTCCTCTGTCCATCTTTCTGTCTGGACAGTCAACGGCTTTATGTCCGTCTTTACCACACGTAAAACATGTGATAATTCCTCCTCGACCTCTTCCTCTACCTCGGGTACGAGGAAACGCATTTCCATCAGCATATCCGCCACTCTGCTGATCATCTTGCTGCCTCCTAGGCTCAGCATGTTGCTACCTCTGCCGTGAGGTTCCACCCCTTTCAGCTTTTCACTGAGGCTTCTGAGTTCTTTCTTGGGCAACCGCCTTGCCTCTGGGATGACTTCGTCCTCGCCCTCGCTGACCTTTCTTGTGGCTCAGCTTCTCCTCGGCTTTTAAATCCATCTGATACGCATCCTCAACTGTTCGGATGGCAATGATGCTTAGCTCGTCCTGAATGTCATACCTCAGACCATTTAGGTATCTCTCCACCTTTTCGTCATCACTCTCCCGATGACCAGCTCGGATGTTGAGTTTGTAGAATTCCTCGGTGTATTCTTTCACCGTCATCATCTTCTATCTCAGGTTTTGCATGCACCTGAACAGTGTGATCTGGTAGTCCCTGGGAATGAATTTTTCTTTCATTTTGGCGATCATCCTGTCCCAGCTCTTGATTTTCTGTTTGCCTCGGGAACGTCTCTCTGCCTGCAGCTCGTCCCACCACAAGGCTGCATGTCCCTTTAGCTTGGTTACATCATGCCTCACCTTATTTTCCTCTTCGATATCTTCGTAATCGAAGTAGGTGTCGAGTGCTCGGATCCAATCCAGCAACTCTTCTACATCTAGACTCCCCTCATAGACGGGAATGTCCATTTTCGTCTTCGAGCTCATTCTTGAAATGGATCTGATCAACCTCTCTGTCGAGGCATCCTTTGCTGAGACCTCCTCGACATCATGTCCATCTTCCTCTTCCACCTCGGAATCGCTGAACTCTCCAGCGCCAGCTCCGCGCCTTTGGGTGGTCTCCATCTCCTCGAGTCTCTCCCTGAGATCTCGTATTTGATGTTCCATCTCTGGATTTCCTGGTTGCCTGCCTCTCCTGCGGGCGTCCCTATCCTCACGATCAGGTGACTTCCTCTCCCTTCGTGGC
>SNQJ01S0105769.1:0-30022 GCA_010110895.2 Picea sitchensis | reverse complement strand
TGGATATCACCAAGTCAAGATTAATGATGAGGAAATCCATGAGACAACCTTTAGGATGAGGTATGGAAACTATGATTTTGTAGTGGTTCCATTTGGGCTTACAAATGCACGAGCCACTTTCATGTGTTTAATGAATAGTGTGCTCAACAAGTACCATGATAGATTTGTTTTGGTGTTCGTGGATGATATTTTGGTTTATTCCAAAACTCTAGAGGAGAATGAAGAACATCTTAGGATGGTACTACAAGTGTTGAGAGAATACTATATGTATGCTAAGTTTAGCAATTGTGATTTCTTTCAAAAGTAAATCCAGTATTTAGGCCACATAATCTCAGTAGAGGGAGTGGTCGTAGATCTTGAAAATATCAAGGAAATCATGGATTGGCCTGCCCCCAGGAACGTACCAGAGGTAATATATTTCATGGAATTGGATGGGTATTACAAGAGGTTTATAAGGGTTTTTTCTAAGATAGGTAATCTCATTATCTCATTACAAAGAAAAGGGAAGAAATTTGTATGGTCACTAGAGTGTGTAGATAGCTTCTAGCATTTGAAGTATCTTTTGACTAATTCCCCTATTCTAAATATAGCATACCTTGACAAGGATTTCTTAGTTTGCACTAATTCTTGCAAATAAGGAATCAGTGGAGTTCTTATAAAATAAGGGCAAGTGATTTGTTATTAATCATATAATATAAATGAGCATGGGCAGAAGTATGTTTCCCATGACCAAGAGCTTGTAGCGATTGTGCATGCGTTGAATATGTGGAGAAACTACTTGCTCGAAAGAAGGTTTGTCTTGATGATGGACCAATGTGGACTAAAGTATTTGTTTTAATAGCCACAATTGAATGCTATACATGCCAGGTGGATGACACTAGTCAACAAGTTCGATTTTGATATCAAACGTATCAAAGAAAAAGAGAACAAAGTGGTAGATGCACTCAACCGAAGTGTACATACTATACACTTAGCAACAACAAGTGTAAGAGATTTTGACATCAAAAAGAGGATTAAAACCCTCTTGCAAGAACATGGGTTCTTCAATAAGATGAAAGAAGGGTTACAACAAGAACCCACATAAATGAAGTATGAATGGTATCAACTTGGGGGTGATAATTTACTAATGTATAATAATAGGTTGTATGTGCCTAATTCAACATATTCGAGGCATTTTATTATGAATGAGTTCCATAGAAGAACTTATGTAGATCATCTCGGTTATCAAAATATGGTAACAATAGTAAGGTAGTTGTATTACTGGCCTAGAATGAAGCAGGACATTTCCAAGTACATTGGTAAGTTCTTAGAGTGCCAATAGGTGAAGGTTGAGCACAGGAAGCATGCAGGTCTTTTGCACCCTTTACAAATCCCAAAGTGGAAATGGGAGACAATCTCCATGGATTTTATTACTATTTTTCCGAAGGCAATCAAGCAACATGATGAAATCATGGTTGTGGTGGATAAGCTGAGCAAGACAACCCATTTTATCCCTATTGAGTCTACCTTTAAGGAAATAGATGTTGCTAATTTTTTTATAAAATAAATTTTTAGATTGCATGGTATACCCAAGACCATAATCTCGGATAGAGGTGCCAAGTTCACCTCGGGTTTCTAGAAAATCTTGTTTGAAGGATTGGGAAAGCAGTTGGCATTTAGCATGGCCTACCATCCTCAAATAGATGGTTGGACTGAAAGAGTGAACATAGTGCTAGAGGAAATGTTGAGGATGCATGTTATGCATCGGCCCAAGTAATGGGAAGAATATCTACCCCTGGTAGAGTTCTCCTATAACAATGGTTATCAAGAATCATTGAAGATGAGCTCGTTTTAGGTTTTGTATGGCATAAAGTGTAGGGTTCCAATCATTTGGGACAGTCCAATGGATAGAATCACACTTGGACTAGAGTTTCCAAGGGAAATGGAATAGACAATTATTAAGATAAGTAAGAATATGAATATAGCTTAGGACAGAAAAAAGAACTATGAAGACAACAAGAGAAATCACAAAGAGTTCAAGGTGGTAGATCATGTGTATCTCTAGGAGAATCCCAAAAGAATTTCCCTGAGAATGGGGATGTGTTCTAATTTGGAACCCTGATATTGTGGACCATTCGAGGTCTTGGAGAGAGTGGGACTAGTAGCATACAGACTTGCTTTACCACCTACTGTTAGAGCTCATAATGTATCCCATGTGTTTTTATTAAATAAATATGTTCATGATCCTAATCATGTTGTTGATTGGAATGTGATACATGTGGAACTAGAGGAAGATTTCCATCCCAAACCTCAATGCATCCTAGACAGGAGAGAAACACTGCTCCGAAATCGAGCCATCATGTAGGTCAAGGTGTAATGCAAGCACTTTGGAGTAGATGAGGCTACATGAGAGATGGAATATGCCATGAGGATGCCATACCCATTTTTTTTATGCATAATTGTATATACATGGTGTTTTAAGCATCAAGGACGATGCTTCTTTATGGGGGAGGGGAATGTAACACCATGTTTTTCCCCATGATTGTAATTATGCCTAAGACTTCATATGATTATGTTTATGAATATTGTAATCATGTTTTTATTAATGAGAACACCATAAAATTGATTGAGGAGGGAAGAGCCTTGAGAGTACTAGCTATGATATCACATGTGGAATTGGTGAAGTGAACATGTGAGGTGGAGCTGAGATGTTTTAGTGAAGAAAATAGGAATCTCGCCTAACAATATTTCTTATACTTATAAAAATAAGCTTAATCCTACCATCATTCCTAGATCAGTATGGAGCCACAAGACTAGTAATGGAAGTGAAATTGGTGGTTGAAGTAGTTAATAACTGCTAAAATTTTGGTCTCTTGAAGAAGGCAAGAGAATATTTAACAATCTGATGAATAGGACACCACAAATTTCCCCTTTAGGAATTCGAACCCCTAAACAACAGGTCACATATGTAGGAAGCCATGAGAACCTTGAGGGATTTGTGGAAGAAGAGACCAAAGGTGAAAATTCATCACTGACAGAGACAAATGAAAGAGAGGAGGATAGGGAAAGAAATCAAGATGAGAGAAAAGAACAATTATTCGTCAAGAGTGGTATTAGAAGAGAACAAAGCACACAGTGCATAAAAGAGAGAATACTATGAGGAAGAGTGAGTGAGTGACAATATTGCAAACTAAGGGAACAATGAACTTAGGCGTTCATTGGTGTAGATTGAAGAGAAGAAGAAAGTGGAGAGATTCACTTGAGGAAAATAGGAAGATTTTCCAATTTGATGATGAACACCCTAAAATAGATAAGACCTGAATCCAGACTGGAGAAATAAAGGGCCACAGATGGGTACTTATTGGACAAAAATTGACACTAGTAATGGGAGGTCTCCAAGGGACTGTATAGCAGATAAGGGACTCCCTTATGCAGAGGAAATGTAGTTGATAAAATACATGATAAACCTGCGGAATCCCTGAGCTTAGTGGGAAGGGGGAAACTTCTTCTATATTTAGTGGAGGAAGGAGAGTAACCTTCCTAGGTCATATGAACTTGAAGACCAATTGAATCATTCCCTTGTGATATAATGGCTAAGAATGGGGGTGGCGTGTTGTAGGAAGTCAATCTGCAGTATGGAATAAGATTGGGAGGAGATGCGTCCTCCCTTAGTCAGTTGGTTGATGATATATTTCCAAAACATACAACTGTCTAACTTGACTATTTAATGTATGGTGATGATGTAAATGTGTGTTTATTTTCTGGATCAATGGAAAATATGTATGCATTTAAATGATGAATTGAATTCATGTGTAATATGGAATGTTCCTGTTACCTTCACTGCATAAATTTTTTAATTCATGAATTTAAGTTAGGTCGGAACATTTTGTATCCTTTAAAATCTTAAAGATTTGAGAGGAAAGTTTGTAATATATGGATAAAAACATTTGGGAGATGAAGGGAGTATTCCAAACCTGGTAAAGTTCTGGGTGAAGTAAGGAACCTCACGTCATGTTGGAATATCTTATCCTTAAGTGTAAATATTGAAAGATATGAAATAATTTCATTTACGATGAAGTCAAAAGGACCATGAAGGTCTAGAGCAGTTTATGAACCCTTGAGGGTCTGGAAAACCTTAGGGTGTCGGCCAGTTAAAACCTGAAAGTGACTATGCCCCGAGCTGGACTACTTCTTTGATGTTGGACTAAGTTTTGATTCAGGATGATTATTAGCCATCGATTCATTGCAGTGAGTGTATCTCAGGCATTCATTGGGTGTATAATCCCTTAGAAGTGTTCAAGGCAGGGTTGGGAAGAGTTCCAACGATGAAAGGGGAAATGGGACTTATATCTATTGGAGGACCCCTCCTCACTGTTGGATCTGCAAGATCCATTTTGACGAAGGAAAATATGGGTCATTGATGTCGAGTTCAATTTCATCAGGAGAATATTAGTTGTCGAAGTTCAATTTCAATGAGAATATTAGTTGGTGGGTCTCTGGGAGCCCGGAGTAACAAGATGATGACGTAAAAATTTCATGGAGTTGCTGATCCCGCCGCATATTCGAGTAGATCATAATCGCTTGATCTTGTTTGGTTCAAATCCAAGAGAAAAGAGGGGCCAAGAACCTTTAACCTTCAAACTGACAGAACTGGAGATGGATCCGACCGCTGATGAAGGTGTGTTACATCACCAACCGATCCGCCAAAGTAATCGCCGATCAAGAGATCGAAGTAGGACTGCCAAAGCGGGTACACTTCTGATGACAAATCCACCTTGTAGCTTGACCAAGGGACTGTTGATCAACGAGAAAGATAAAAAAAAATCTCAGTTGTATATTTTTGTAGGTCCCTCCTAATCGTATTATAAGAGCTTCAAGCACGGGCATTAATCATCATGCAAGTTAAAGGCACTGATGTAATCAAATCCATTGAGACTCAAAGTTCGAGATCCATCGTATTTGAATATTGGACTCATCAGAGTTTGTCTCCATAACTCAAGGATAGGGGTGACTTATGTCTTAGTGACAGAGAATGAACCCCGACAATGAAAAAGAAGCTATTAAGGGTTGCGAGAGATCAAACCACACGAGGATCCAAGGGCGTAAGCCACATAAGTGCCACATCGAATGGCACAAATGATAGGTAGCCATATGGTAGTGAGTTGAAAATATTTTGAGAGGCCACAACCTGACTGGCGCCTGCACTGTGGAAAGATTAAGGGCCAAGTTGGAAAGCTCTAATGCAGAAGAACCCAATTATAGGGATGCATTTCTAAATGAAGCAAGTCAAGAAGAGGAAATTTTGACATCCCACCAAAATTTCTGCTAGGGTTGGGGGTCAGGGTGTGTTACAACATACAATGGCTGGACCTAAGGATGTGATCATTCTAGGTGGAGGGGGTTATTAAGAATTTGAATTAACTTAAGGGTTTCCTCTTGAAGTGTTTAGTAACATGTTTGTATTATTTAAGTTGTTGATAAACTAATCTAAGCTATATTTTGAAGGTGTTGAGTTGTTACGAGCTAATTTCTTATATCTCGATGAGAGACCTTGAAACTTTTTTTGATGATCTTGATTCCTAAGGGAACTTATTGGATTAATCAACCCAATTTTGCTTATAAAATAATGAACTTTAATTAATGAAACAACATTGATTGCAAAAATATTACCAATATTTAAATGATGCTTTAAGTATAGTATTAATTAAACATGACACATGTTTAAAGTTTCTCAAAACAAATGATGAATCAACAAGAAAAAATGGATATTTTGGTTGCATGAGGAAAAAATAAGAATATTTATAAATTGATTTCCAAGAAATTGTTCATAAGTTGTTTCTTGAAATAGAGGAGTAGGAAAAAAAGGTCACTACAATCATGATGGCCTCTCAAAACCTATATATATTCCCTCACATTCATATCTATATAGCACTGATTATACTATTACCCATTATTTAGCAAAAGAGACACTCAAATATTTTTGAATTTCAAATAAGAACTCGGCATCAAATTTGGTTTACAATCTGTACCATATGCTCTACTCATAGTACACATATATTGCCACATCCCTTATATATTCCTTTTTTGAGTTGATTTATGTACTATTTTGTCTCATTGTACAACTTCTTTATCAATTTTTATTATCCAATGTTAATGACTATGGATATTGATATAAAATTATACAAAATTTATAATTTAACAATGGGAGTTGTAGAGTAGCAAGTCCCTACCTTTAAGAAATCCTTTATTCGATGACACCTACTTGATGGATCTTATGCGATGATTATAGTAGGAGAACCTTTAGAATATAAAAAAGGAAGGAGGATAGTTATAATCACAGTAATAACATAGTGTTATGGCTTCCACATTCCCATGAAACCCTAACATAGTAGAAAAGGATGGAAACAATGAATGCCACCCCCAAAAAAATATTATATGTCCTTGTTTGTAAATAATTGGTATTCTATCTTTTAATACCATTGTTTTCTCTGCTAATAGGGAGATATTATACCTACCATGCATGTGAGTGATGCCTATCGATCCTATAATATATCTGCTCTCTTTTATGATCATGAAGGGTCATTCATATTTCTTTCCACTTCTTTCTATAATATGTTCTTGGTATCGATGTCTACCATCAATCAAGAGGAGGGGTTGGAACTCACATCCCACAACAACCAACAATGGCCTCACTCACATTGATTCTCATTATCCTCTTTATTTGCATGGTTTCATATAGCTAGATAAGGAAATAAGGATAATGTGCTCTCAATTTGCAACACACTTTGACCAAATTCTTCAAAAGTCAGTATTCATCAAGACAACGATGCAAGGAGGAGGAAAAGGTGTGTTGATTGATTGGGAAATTGAGGTGATTGATCTCTCTTTGTAGGATATGGTGGTGATCTCTCTTTTCTAAGATATGGTGGATATTGTTGGGTCCACCCGAAAAGGGTTCCTTAAGAGGAATACACATGCAATCAACACGATTCAAGCATTATTTTGAGATAGGTATCCTACAATGGTGTTGGAAAGACCCATATTATTTTTAATTTTTGTTACTTCTATTTTTTCTTGAGTACTACACCCACAAGAGGATTACTCCTCGCTAATTATTATGGTGGTGATAGAATCTTTAAATTCCTTCTAGATGCAAATATGTAGGAATTTTGTTGGTTGATTGTAGAAGATAGGGTTTGTAGGGTCCTAGAGACATAAGAGTGCCATGTTCTATAGTTCTCTAATATACTTGTAGTTTTGACAATAGTACTCATCTCAATATCTCGAGAAAATAATTAAGGGGGCTCAATTGTGCCCTTAGTCATACAACTTGACTATGCAGGTACTAAAGAATGATCTCTCCAAGTGTTGTTCTTGGTGTACTATAGAAACAAGATGGTTGATTGGTTGAACTAGAGTTGGTTTCAGGTATACCTAAGGTAATTCCAATATACCTGAAAGGTATGTGGAAGTGAGATTATGTATATAGGTGTTGTTTGATGTGATACTACTTGAAGGGGTACCTATAGGGGTTACAAGGGTTTCCAACAATGTGATTATGCTTGTATTTCTTATGTGTATTCTTCCCCAACCGCAATTTCACTTGTTGAAAAATATATCATTATGTTATTTAAATACATTAGAACACATCTCTAGCCTAGAAAAAACAATTCTACTAAAATTTGAAGGCATGTTGGCTCAACAAAGATATTTTATACCACTTGTAGTGTTCCTTAACCCTTGAAAATTCAAAGACAACCAAGGATATAGATAATATAATTGTATATTAACAAAAAAAAAGACAATGAGATCAAATTTGTAAATATGTCTATGTATATTAATAATGCGAAGAATAATACAATGTTTACTTGTTTCTTAAGGTGGGGTGACCTTTCATTGAGTAGAGATCCAAATATACAATATGAGATAAACATTCCAAAGTATCCTATCTCTTTAAATAACTTTTCCATAGAAAAAAACCATAACTACTTATGTTTCATTCACTAATGGGTACCAAATTTCTAGTGGGCCTTATAATGTGGACCCTTTTACATTGCATAACTATCCACTATTATCCGATGGGCCTTATTCAAATATGATGCTTGCATACAACACTTAACTATTACTCCTAGGTAGCCTAAAGTTGGGAGATTAGGGTAGGACCCTAAAATCTTGAGAGATAGCCTCTAAGAAAAAAAAATTAACCATGATTATTAGAATCTTGGCAATTATTTTGTATACATAATTACACAAAGAAATATGTTTGAACTCATCAAAGAACTTAAGTTTATCTATTTTTGGAATTAGAGAAATAATTTAGAGATAAATCCTCCAATGAATTTTCCATGCGTCAAACATATTAAAATACCCTCATTAAACCATCCACCATAAGGTCATACAAAGAAATAAAGAGCTCAACAATCCATCTAAAAGCTACAAAAATTGATAATTCCTCCTTGTTGATGTGTTTTCCTGACACCCATCAACCAAGTGATTGGGGTAAATATGTGAACCTATTTTCTTTCAAATAGAGACCAAATTTTTTTTGAACTTGGAAAGTTCCAAATAATCTTCTACAATTGATCATGAAGACCCAACAAGTTTCCAATCAGCTTCAACTCTCCAGTTCTTCACAATGAAATTCTAACATGGATAGTTTCTCTTTGAAACAAAAGAAGAGATGATAAAATAAGGAAAATACGTATGCCAAGATTCTCACTAAATATCCCCATGTCTTAGTTCTACTCAACACTTTACGGAATTTAAAATGGAGCTCATATGCCCAAGATATGTCATTTTTCTCCCACATACTGCTTCCCCATACTTAGCCATTTTTCCATTTTCCTTATTCTCCACTCTCCAAACTTTATACTTAGCCATTTTTCCTTCTTTCCACTCTACTCTATTTCCTCACTACTCTCCATACTTAGACATTTTTCCAATCCTCCACCCCATTTCCATATTTAACTATTTTCCACACTTAGCCCATTTCCATTTTCAATATCCACTTAATTCATTTTCTATATTTTACTTATCACCCGCATGACTTATCTTATTTCTTTACTCACTTTTACACTTAGTACAATCCCACATTCACTATATTGCACTCTCCATTCCCCTTTTTTCACCTCATACTTAGTCATTTTACCAAGTTTTATCTCCTCGCCTACTTCCTTTACCTTCACATTCATGTAACTCCTCAAACAATTCATTTAATTTTTTAATATTATTTCTTATCCTAAGTTACTTCCCCCTTTCCGTGGAAATACCATATTGGGACATGTGGTAGCGATGTGGACATATCCTTGGGTGACACGTGGGAGTGACGTGGACCTATCCTTGGGTGACACGTGGAAATGAGGTGGACTAACCCTAGGGTGACACATGAACGAAAATAGATGATTGAACAATGACATGGAAGGTGACTGGGTGGTGTTTCAATGTGATGTGTCAGGAATTCACAAGTTGACTAGGCGACCAAAATAATACCATGGCATGAATTTTTCTAAGGAATGAGAGCTACACTAAGGCTTCCATAAGCTCCTTTATTTCACACATGAATGATAAGGGATGCATATGCATTATAAAAAATAATTTTTCCCTTCCCAAATGAATGTGGAAATAAAAAAGGTAGAATCAAATCAAGGGACAAGATTTATCCATGAACCAATCGACGACTCCTAAGCAACGAACTTCCTGAGCTTATACCTTGAGTTCCAGATGTTTGTTTTGGGAAAATGGGAGCTCGTCGGAAAGGTAATTTAACAAGGAAGACAATGGGAAAGGTGTCAATGGCTGAATTTGGCCATAATATTTCTATAAATTAAAATAACATCCATCTCTCTTCTCATAACTCCCTGGGAAATCTATTTGGAGCCTCAACTTCCTGAGGCTATAAGTTGAGATCCAGACCTCCAAATTTCACTCACGATGTATTATTGGAAATCAAGAAAATTGAAGATTAATTCTCGAATGGTTTCCATGACTGAGAAGTCACTTATCATGCTCAGAAAATTAAAATACAATTGATGTTTTTCAGGAAACCAATTTCAAATTTTGGAAATAAAAGTTTATTAAATAAATTTTATAAAAAGGTGAAGTAGGTACCACTTGGAGGCACAAATATCAATGAGCTAATTAATTAATGAGTGTTTAATGAAGCATTGATTTAAAGGATTTACTCATTCTTCAAAAAATAAGGAGCACGTGGAAAAATTCTAGAAGAATAGAAACCCTAACTTCTAGGGAAAAGCATTTCACATAAGTATTGGAAGCATGCTTAAAAGGAGGAGAGCACCATCAAAGAAGGGGTTAGATAATCATAATAATAGTGTATAGCCTTCAGTATGTAACTAACTTTATGTGATGTCCCTTTCCAAGTGATCACTCCATGTGGATGATGTAGTAGCCTTATAGACTCTCGTAGGCTATAGACAAAAAAGGAAAGGGGGTCAAGGTGGTTATTTGATGTCAGTTAGGACTAAAATGTTATATTTCTAAAGTGACATTAGAAAAAAGGGGGAAAAGGGTTATAAAGTGACATTGTGACTAACAATAAATTAAGCATTAGAAAGGTCACTTTAATACTTTAAGTTAAGAGGGTCACAAAAAGGTAAAAGGGTCAAGGAAGGGTGAATTAAGAGTTATAAGAGGAGGAGGGTGCACCCCTTGGCCATTATGCATTTTTATTTTATAAAAAATGAATTTGAGGAGCTCTTAAGGATTTTGGATATTGGGACGAAAAAATCCTGGAGAAGAATATTGGTTTTAGTGGTGAGACCATCTACCCTAGTTGGTTGTAGAGAGAAGATCACTCAGATATTTTCTTCGGGCTTCAATGTGGTCGAGATATTCACCATTTGGTAGCTAGGTTTTTTTTGTAGAGGTCATTTTTCTTGGAGAGGACGCGTTGAGTTTGCAGCTGCAATTCTTATATTATTGGGCCTGATTTCTACTTGTATGTGGTTGATTTTCTTAAGCTGGGTGGTATCCCTTCATTTGTGGCAGATTTTCTTAGTTTGGGGTCGAGTTATTGGTTGAGGGGATGATTTCTATATGTTTAGCGAGTGGTTGGATAGTGAGGCTGAGTTCTTTCCTTTGGTGCTTCATCTTGGGATGAATATCTTTAGTAGAGGGAATTATTCTCATTGTTGGGTCAGTTATATCAGTGTCAGATGAATTCTTCCTTTGTGCAGGCCAATTTATTTTTGTTGGGTCCACCTCTTTATTGCTAGGGTGAGTTTTATCCAAGTTGGGTTGATCCTTGTGGTGAAGGGACTATTTTCTCATTGTGGAAGTTGAATATTATAGGGCAGTCGAATTCTGGGTGGGAAAGAAAAATATTGCAGTGGTATAGTGGGGGACTCATTTGTTGTTACAACCAAATACCATATTTATCTTCCATCCAATTTGTACCATTCAAGTGCCCATATTTTCAAGGAAAATCTATGAGTTATTTATGGTTGTATCAATTATCTTTTAGAAGATAACTATATAATCAGATTTGGATTTCTTCATTTGTTGTGGGTTAAATTCCCATGGTTATAGTTATTGTTTTCCTCTATTGTGTGCCAAACATATTTAAAAGGGATGCAAACAATTTGTTTAAAATATTACATGAACAAACACATAGAATCACTAGAACAACAAACTGTTTGACGAAATGCATGCACTACAAAACTAGGTAAAAATAAATAAAAATGAGTGGGGACATTATAGTGGTATCATAGCTAGAGATATTTCTAGACTGAGGGGAAAACAATGAGGAGATATTTTAGATTGCATCATTAAGTGACCAACACTTAAATTTCAGCAGTGGTTAATGGAATCAAGAATGATGACCAATGAGGAACTTGGGGAATTTGTTTTCCATTGATTCTGGAATATCAGAAGAATATGGCAAATTGTTAGGGCACCCTGTGTGGAAGGAGCCACACTTATTATCTGGGATGGAGGGGAAAAGGTCCAAATATATAAAGGTGGAGGAAGCCAAAAACTCACCTCGTGATGGGGGCTTGATATAATCATAGGTGGAATTGCATGCATCGAGTCATGTGGAGGGTGTTCTATCACCTAAGTATCATGAGGATTCAATGCCTTCTCCTATATATGATACTTATGATGATGCATGCATGTTTGTAACTAAATATGACGAAGGATGTGTATTTGAAAAATTATCGTGGGATATGGATCCATCTTCTAATGATCCATGTGTGGAGGATGAAAAAGGAGAGGTTGATTTTGGAGGTGAAAACAAATTAGAGATTTTGTATGGCAGTGATAGTGCACATGAGTCCCATCATTTGATAGGTCAATGTAAGGTAAGTTAATATTGCATGGTGTCATCTAGTGAGTCAGTTGTTGTTGGGGATAATATTCTTATAGATGAAATAAAATCAAAATATCTATTGTGTGACAACCCATACCACTTGGATGAAATTGAATAAAGTCCCTTAACATTGCATGACTTGGAGGATCAATTATTGGTCACAGAGGAGAAAATTGTACAAGTGTTGATAAGGCCAGATGGTGCTCATAGATTCATTGAATCTCTTATTTGGAAAACCTAGATGGAGGAGAGACAAAAAGGAGTTGCAATTGGAGTCACTAGTGCACAATTGGAAATTGCACATAATCAAAGAAGAACTAGAAAAAATGAAATCATATTACTTGCATTCGTTCATGTTTAGGGATCTTTCTCTGAAATTCATTGAAGACAAGGAAAGGGAGGTTGAGGAGATTTTTTACCAGTTGAGTTTGGCATGCTCTTCATCACTTATAGAAGAAACTCAATCATCTTTAGTAGCCATGACACATGAGGGAATGAGTGGGACTCATGGTTTGAGGGAGGATCTCTTGTGACGATCTCGTACGAGGATAATTCATAGTTGCAGGTACTTGAGGAGAGTCATGATTCATAGGTTTTTTTATTATGCTCATATTTTGCATGATAAATATCATAATAATTTTCTTTTGGAGATCCCATTAAAGGCTTAAGGCTTATCTATGGAGGAGATAACTAAGAACATCCCATGTGGACCAACCAACAAGGAAATATATGAATCCATGGATTGGGTGGATAGATATATGATGGATATGGACACACTTTGGGTTACAGGTTTATTTGACATCAACAGAGTGTTAGATACAATAGCGCATACATAATACCAGATGGTATGGGAGGATACAGTGGTATGCAATAGTATACAGGGGCATACATTGGCACACGGTGGTGTACAATGGAGTTTTAGAGAGTTTACTCCAGGGAGACCTCCTGACAGAGACCTTGAGCATACCATTGGGTTTTGTTTACCCAGAATCAATGACAGGATGGGTGAGCCTCAGAGAGTAGTATATCCCTTGATGATCAATATTCATATGGGATATAATCAGATGATGGATAGGGGGCATGATACTCATATATATGCTTCCTGAATTCATTATGCATTATTGGTCATGCCCTTGGGGTGACCAATGAACTAGTCACTTTATAGTCTTGCAGGAAGTGGAAGAGGCATCTATTGTTGTTATTTGATGCCCTCATGGTATACAACAGGACATGAGATGATCATTGGAGATAGTTGGATGAGACATGGGGCATTGTGGTCATGAAAAAGGTATTTCATTTGGACCATGTGATCAGTACGCAAAATGCATAGGAGGAGATATAGATTATGTTGGATCAGTTCACAAATATTTCAACAGGCATTGGGAGTGGTGGACTTCCAAATTATTTGGTGGTGGGATCTAGGCATTCATCAGAGTAATAGACTTCTTCATATGATGAGGTTGATCGACGGGGTCATGTCAGAGATTGGTTTGTGTCATTGTGGGGATGTTGTGAGAGGATTTGTTGATATTTTTATATATGGCGAGGTATATTTTCCCTCATTATACCCAAGATCGAATATATCCATGGGTTGGAATACTTTGACTTCACTTAGATGCGTTGGCAAGACATGATCCAGGATAGTGAATGTCGGGTTATTTATATATATAAATGCTTGAAATTTAATCTATCAATTTGGGGGTTCATAAAATTAGAGGTGCAATCACATGAAATGTAGGATTAGAGGCTAATTATCCTAATGCCGACAACTACAAGAAAAATCATTCAAAGAAAGAAAAGCAATAAACTAACTAAAAGAAACACCAAGGAATGTTACACTATGATGTGAGACAATGAGTTCCATAGGGTTCAGTGGTATAGTATTTCAAATACGTACTTTTATGCAACTCCTCATGTGTAGCTTACTAACATTCTCCATCCTTCAATGATTCTTCCTATAGTAAGTGAAGAAACTGTAGAAAAAATAAATCCTATGGACAACAATCTACCTTCTCATAAGACAAGATATTCATACTAAAATCCAATAAATTCTCAAAACATAAAGAAATAAATCAAATAAATATCATACGGTCTCACTTATCCACAAGACTGATATCAAGGATGACCAGAGGATAACGACTCAACATACCATGTCTAGATTCATTCATCTAAGCATGCATTTTTTTGCAATATGTTATCATTCCTAATGTTAGACAGTGAATACTTTAAATTATCCAAAACATTGATGAACAAGCCAAATTCAAGTGTCAGTGACTAGGTCTCTATTCAAATCTCCTCACAAGTCTTAGGATGCGGTCTTTAACTTTGCAAGTAAAGTGTTTGTGCTATCAATGAATAAGGTTAGGTTTGAGTACAAGAGGAATTAGTCACTGTTCATAATAAAATGAAACCTATTTTTGAAATGCATAAAATAAAGTATTACTCTGAGTGGTATCTCAATCGGTCAATAAGAGGCTAGTCAAAACCTGTCATGTGGGATAATAATCTAATATGTAATTCACCAACTCAAAGAATAAAACTTAGAGATTATACACAAAGTGAATGACAATACCTCACATTTGCATGTATATTTGATGTGTTAAATAAATCCATTATATATGGTAGTGTTGCAATTTGCATCAAAACAACCTGTCTGCGTGTAGAAAAGACTCTGGCTAGATCTTGTTCTTTGGCTCAAAACGTTCATTTTCTTAAGACACATGGATGAGAATTATAATAAAGAAAATTACAATCTTTTCCATATCTGATCTCACAAAAAGGGGGTTTGAAACACAATATTTCACTTTAAGTGTTCATGTGTTTATAAGAGTGATTGATCTAGCTCTTGAAAAAGTTCAATAAGTATGGAAAACTGAAACTCTTTAAATTGCATTCAACAGGAAATGAAACACAATGAGTAAAGCATCAATCCAACTGTGAAATCAAACATTTATCCACTAAGAAGTAGAGAAAAATTATGATTTCTAGAAATGAAATAAGCTACAGGTAAAATATTGATCTATTTTTAACAAAGAAATCTAAATTAGAGAGAAATTGTAACACTTAATTATGTAGATCATTCTTAGTTTTAGAGCACTTCGAATGAAATGGAAATTCTAACTCTTATCACTATAGAACAAAGATTAATTTATATGATGCATATTAAACTAAAATGATAAACTAAACTAATAAAATAGAACTATCTTTTCTTACCTAGTTGGTGGGCCCATGCCAACCGATAGAGAGCTAGGAATTTTACAGTATCAAGACCAAAGGCACACCATTAATTGGAACCATAACTTGTATTAGAGAGAAGAGTGTCAAATTTATAGCATGGATATTAGTCCATAATCTTCACTCAATATTTTATAGCCTCAATTCCACACACACTTTCTCCCCCATCTTGATTGCACATTTATACAAAGAATACAATGGGGAGGATAAGATGCAATCCCTCAAACTCAAAACTAACAGATCAAATGAAATTTGGGCGTTGTTTTTTATTCTTTTCAAATCTGGGCGAATTTATGCATTTTGGGCAGATTGATGTTGAAGAACTGAGAATAAATATTAAAACTTAGCTTATCTCTAGAAACGACCCATAATCTACTCAATTTTATACATTCTAGACAAAACCCATATTCTAGAATTTTCAGATTCGACCTCATCTGCACAAAAATCGAGGCAAAAGTTGACTATTTGGAATTTTTTCCAAATTCGAGCTATAGAATTAATATCGTGTTGGAGGTCCACACGTGCGACCTGGGTGCATTATGAAATACATGTTAACATGTCGATGTTGCCATGAAGAAAACCCATGTTCCTGATTTCCTTCCAGAGATGCACCAATAAGCTAAGCTACAATGTTGGGTACGGGAACATGCTGGTATGAGAATGGTGAGCAAGCTGGTACAAGAAATAAACTCAGTTTTGTTTACCCTTTCATACTTACAAATATGGACGATGTAGGAAATTGAAGCTTGGTGAGGACCACTACAAATGTAATAGTACTTTGAATGTTGAAGATCACTTGAAGACGCTTGATCTACATGAATTCTTAACATGAACCATCGTCAACAAAACCATGATATACTCATATTTAATCACTAAAAACATAGAAACATGACTTATTAACCACACAGGATGTATAATGGAGAATGATGATGGTTAATGAGGGTTTATGGCATATATGGACATGGATTATTAGCAAAATATTGACTTTATTGGGCAGAGAATTATGACAAAAACGGAGCCCAACAATGAGTTCAGTCCTTTCAAGGATTTCAGCTTGGGCATCCAGGAGAGGAGAGTGTAATATAAGAATGGTGATCAGATGATTATGATCAGAGGGGTGCAACATTAGCATGATGGTTCCTCATGGATATTATCTTGGGACCCTAGGATTACAATGTTTGGCATCTCGACAATCAATACAGATGATATGGACAACCTTTTCTTTTCAAAGTTACTCCTGGGATGCATAGGATTGGTTGCTTGGAGGAGCAGTCTTCTAAAGAGTCAATCAAGTTTCTACAGCTTAGGATTGCTTGTATTATTAGGGGCATTCAAGTGGGTTCTTGTGTTAGCACCTTACATATCAACTCTATGGGTAGAGGGTGCTTCACATATTACAGGCTAGTTTGGGACCCTGGTGACTTTACCACTTATAAGAAGATCCAAGAGAGGTTCGCGTAGAGGAACTTTGCAGACGTTTTGTTGGGACATATGGGGGAGTGTATGACTTGTCAATAGATCAGGTCAGGTCACACTCATCCAGTAGGGTTGATGTAGTCTTTTCCCATTTCATGGCCAAGGTGAGAGGGAATGTTGTTAGATTTCATCACAGGTTTATACAGGGTGTAGAGCCCAGATTGTATGTGTGTAAGGATTTACTGATTATTAGAGTTCACACACTTTCGTGTGATTTCTTCAGAGTATGGGGTAGCATGGGTGACAAATATATATCTTGTGGAGATGTTTAGAGTTCATGAGTATCCCAGAGTCATTGTTAGTGGTCGGAACAATGGGTTTCTTAGCGCATGTTGGAAGGAGGTGTTCAAATTTGTAGGCATGGGTTTGACTTCCAATACTAGTTTCTACCCTCAGATGGATGTTCAGGTAGAGATGGTCAACCAATAGGTTGAGAGGTATTTGTATGCTTATGTGAGTTCATGGATAGAGTGGTTACATTTAGGTGATCATTGTTGTGACACCACTCATGATAGTTTTCATGCCACCCAGATTCAACAGAGCATGTATGTAGACAGGCATAGGGTAGAGCACGGATTTGAGATTGGGGACCTGGTTTTCTTGAGAGTGCAGCCACATCAACCATTTCCACAGAGGAGATGTGGAACTAAGAGAGTGAGGCCACACCTCTCGGGTCCCTACAAGATGATCTAGAGAGTTGGAGAGGTATCTTATGAGCTAGAGTTTCCATAGGGTATCCGGATTTGTAGTAGTCTCTATGTGTCATGCCTCAAGAAGGCATTGGGGCCACGGGTTACCACTTCCATAGAGTTACCACCACTATATGAGAAGGGACAAATGAAACTGACTTCCGAGAAGGTTTTGGATGTTTGGAAGAGTATATTAAGGACAAGTATGATCATGGACTACCGTATAAGGTGGAGAGATTGGCTGATAGGAGATGCCACGTGGGAGATTGATAAACAGATTTTGCAGCGTCCTGATTTGCAGTTGCTAGAGGGAAACCAATCTCAAGAAGGAAGGATTGTGATGTCCTTTTCCAAGTGATCACTCCATGTGGATGATGTAATAGCCTTAAAAAATCCCGTAGGCTATAGACAACAAATAAAAGGGGGTCAAAGTGGTTATTTGATGTAACTTAGGCCTAAAATGTTATATTTATAAAGTGACATTAGGAAAACGGGGAAAAGGGTTATAAAATGACATTATGACTAATAGTCAATTAAACATTAGAAAGGTCACTTTAATATTTTAAGTTAAAAGGTTCAAGGAAGGGTGAATGAAGAGTTATGAGAGGAGGATGGTGCACCCCTTGACCATTATGCATTTTTATTTTCTAAAAACTGAATTTGAGGAGCTCTTGAGGCTTTTGGCTCTTGGGACAAAAAAAACCTAGAGAATTAGATTTGTTTTGGTGGTGAGACCATCCACCCTAGTTGGTCATGGAGAGAATATAACTCATATTATTTCATCATGCTTCATTGTGGTTGAGATATTCACCATTTGGTAGTTGGGTTTTTTTGTAGAGGTCATTTTTCTTAGAGAGAACGAGTTGAGTTTGCAGCTACAATTCTTGTGTTATTGGGGATGAGTTCTACTTGTATGTGGCCAAGTTTCTTGAGATCGGTCATATCCCTTGATTTTTGGATGAGTTTCTTAGTTTGGGGTTGAGTTATTGGTTGAGGGGACAATTTCTATCTATTGGGAAAGTTGCTAGATAGTGAGTTCGATCTCTTTCCTTTGGTGCTTTATCTTGTGACGAATATCTTCAATAGAGGGCATATTTATCATTGTTGGGCGAGTTATATTAGTTTTAGGTGAATTCTTCCTTTGTGAAGGCCAATTTATTCTTGTTGGGGCTGCCTCTTCCTTTTTGGGGTGAGTTATATCCAAGTTGGGTCAAACCTTGCGGTGAAGGGACTATTTTCTCATTGTGGAAGCTTAATATTACAAGGCAGTCGAATTCTGGGTGGAAAAGACTAATCTTGCAGTGGTATAGTGGGGGATTCAGTTGTTGTTACAACCAAATACCATCTTTATCTTCCAGCCAAGTTGCACCATTCAAGTTCCCATATTTTCAAAGAAAATATGTGAGTTATTTATGGTTGTATCAATTCTATTTTAGAAGCTAATTAAATAATCAGACTTGGTTTTCTTCATTTTTTGTAGGTTAAATTATTGTGGTTATAGTTATTATTTCCTTTATTATGTGCTAAACATATTTAAAAGGCCTGTAAATAGTTTGTTTAAAATAATACATCAACAAACACATAGAATCACTACAAAAACAAATTGTTTGATGAAATTCCTACACTACAAAACTAAGTAAAAAAAAATAGTGGGGACATTACAGTGGTATTAGAGCTGGAGATGTTGTTGGCCTAAGGGGGGGAAACTGAGGAGATATTTCAGATTGCATCATTAAGTGACCAACACTTAAATTTCAGCAGTGGTTAAGGGAATCAAGAATGATGACCAATGAGGAACTTGGGGAAAAACTTTTGCCACTGATGCTGGAATATCAGAAGAATGTGGTAAGATTTTTAGGGAACCCTATGTGGAAGGAGCCACACTTATCCACTGGGAAGAAGGGAAAAAGTTCCAAATCTACAAATGTGGAGGAAGCCAAAAACTCACCTCATGATGGGGGTTTCATGGAATCATAGGTGGATATGCATGTATCTATTCATGTGGAGCGTTTACTAGCACCTAAGTATCATGAGGATTCAACACCTTGTCATATATATGATACTTGTGACGATGCATGCATGATTGTACCTAAATATGACGAAGGTTGGGTATTTGAAAAATTATCGTGGGATATGGATCCATCTTCTCAGGAGCCATGAGAGGAGGATGACAAAGGAGAGGTTGATTTTGGAAGTGAAAACAAATCAAATATTTTGTTTATCATTGATAGTGCACATGAGTCCCATCATTTGAAAGGTCAATGTACGGTAAGTGAAGATTGCATGGTGTCATCTAGTGAGTCATTTGTTGTTGGGGATAGTATTCTTATAGATGAAAGAAAATCAGAAAATATATTGTGTGACAACCCATACCACTTGGATGAAATTGAACAAAGTCCCTTAGCATTGTGTGATTTCGAGGATCAATTATTAGTCACAGAGGATAAAATTGTACAAGTGTTGATAACGACACATGGTGCTCATAGATTCATTAAATATCTTATTTGAAAAACCCAGATGGAGGAGACACAAAAAGGAGTTGCAAGTGGATTCACGAGTGCATAATTGCACATAATCAAATAAAACTCAAATAATTGAAATCAGATTACTTGCAACTATTCATGGATAGGGATCTTACTCTCAAGTCCGTTGAATATAAGGGAAAGGAGGTTGAGGAGCTTTGTTACGAGTTGCATTTGGAATACTCTTCATCACTTACAGTAGAAACTCAATCATATTTGGAAGTTGTGACACATAGAATACATAGGATTGGTTGCTTGGAGGAGCATCCTTCTGAGGAGTCGATCGAGATTCTATAGCTTAGGATTGCTTGTATTATTCAGGGCATTCAGGTGGGTTCTTTTGTTATCACCTTACAGATCAATGCTATGGGTAGAGGGTGCTTCACATATTACAGGATAGTTTGGGACCCTGGTGACTTTACCACTTACAAGAAGATCCAAGAGAGGTTCGTATAGAGCGACTTTGTGGATTTTTTGTTGGGACATGTGAGGGAGTGTACGACTTGTCAACAGAGCAGGTCAGGGGACACTCATCCAGTAGGGTTGATGCAGTCTTTTCCCATTTCAGGGCCAAGATGAGAGGGAATGTTGTTAGCTTGCATCATAGGTTTATCGAGGGTGTAGAACCCAGATTGTATGTGTGCAGGGATTGAGCCATTATTAGATTTCACACACTTTCGGGTGATTTGTTCAAAGTATGGGGTTGCATGGGTGACAGAGATATCTCTTGGGGAGATGATTAGAGTTCATGAGTATCCCATAGTCATTGTTCATCATCAGGACAATGGGTTTCTTAGCACATGTTAGAAGGATATGTTCAAATTTGCAGGCACGGGTTTGACTTCCAATACTAGTTTCTACACTCAGATGGATGGTCAGGTAGAGATGGTGAACCAATGGGTTGAGAGGTATCTGCATGCCTATGTGAGGTTATGGATAGAGTGGTTAAATTTAGGTGATCATTGTTCTGAAACCACTCAAGATAGTTTTCATGCCACCTAGATGCAACAGAGGATGTATGTAGACAGGCACATGGTAGAGCACAATTTTGATATTGGGGACTTGGTTTTCTTTGGGGTGCAACCATAAAGATCGTTTCCACTAAGGAGAGGTGGCACTGAGAGGATAAGGCCACACCTCTAGGGTACCTACAAGATGATATGGAGAGTTGGAGAGGTAGCTTATGAGATGGAGTTTCCAGAGGGTATTCGTATTTGTAGTAGTCTCTATGTATCATGCCTCGAGAAGGTGTCAAGGCCATGGGTTGCCACTTCCATAGAGTTACCACCACTATTTGAGAAAGGATAAATGATACTAACTTCTGAGGAGGTTTTGGATGTCTAGAAGAGTATATTGAGGAGAAATATGATCAGGGACTACCGTATAAGGTGGAGAGATTGGCTGATAAGAGATGTCACGTGGGAGAGTTATAAACAAATTTTGAATCATCCTGGTTTGTGGTTGCTTGAGGGAAATCAATCTCATGAAGGAAGGATTGTGATGTCCTTTTCCGAGTATCAATTCTATTTTAGAAGATAACTAAATAATCCGATTTGGATTTCTTCATTTGTTGTAGGTTAAATTCATGTGGTTATAGTTATTATTTTCCTCTATTGTGTGTCAAACATATTTAAAAGGGTTGTAAACTATTTGTTTAAAATAATGCATCAGCAAACACATAAAATCACTACAAAAACAAACTGTTTGATGAAATTCCTACACTACAAAACTAAGTAAAAAAAAAATAGTGGGGACATTACAGGGGTATCAGAGCTGGAGATGTTGTTGGCCTAAGGGGAAAAAAATGAGGAGATATTTCAGATTGCATCATTAAGTTACCAACACTTAAATTTCAGCAGTGGTTAAGGGAATCAAGAATGATGACCAATGAGGAACTTGGGGAAAAAAAAAATTCCACTGATGCTGGAATATCAGAAGAATATGGTAAGATTGATAGGGCACCCTATGTGGAAGGAGCTACACTTATCCGTTGGGAAGAAGGGAAAAAGTTCCAAATATACAAAGATAGAGGAAGCCAAAAACTCACCTCATGATGGGGGTTTTGTGTAATCATAGGTGGACTTCCATGCATCTATTCATGTGGAGGGTGTACTAGCACCTAAGTATCATGAGGATTCAACACCTTATCCTATATATGATACTTATGACTATGCATGCATGATTGTACCTAAATATGACGAAGGCTGGGGATTTGAAAAATTATCGTGGGATATGGATCCATCTTCTCAGGAGCCATGAGTAGAGGATGACGAAGGAGAGGTTGATTTTGGAGGTGAAAACAAATTAGATATTTTGTACACCATTGATAGTGCACATGAGTCCCATCATTTGAAAGGTCAATGTACGGTAAGTGAAGATTGCATGGTGTCATATAGTGAGTCATTTGTTGTTGGGGATAGTATTAGTATAGATGAAAGCAAATCAGAAAATATATTGTGTGCCCATACCACTTAAATGAAATTAAACAAAGTCTCGTAGCATTGTATGATTTGGAGGATCAATTATTAGTCATAGAGGAGAAAATTGTACAAGTGTTGATAACGACACATGGTGCTCATAGATTCATTAAATATCTTATTTGAAAAACCTAGATGGAGGAGAGACAAAAAGGAGTTGCAAATGGAGTCACGAGTGTGTAATTGCACATAATAAAAGAAGCACTAGAATAATTGAAATCAGATTACTTGCATCTATTCATGGATAGGGATATTACTCTCTAGTTCGTTGAATATAGGGAAAAAGAGGTTGAGGAGATTTGTTACGAGTTGTGTTTGTCACACTCTTCATCACTTACAGTAGAAACTCAATCATATTTGGAAGTCATGACACATAGCATACATAGGATTGGTTGCTTGGAGGAGCAGTCTTCTGAGGAGTCGATCGAGCTTCTACAACTTAGGATTTCTTGTATTATTAGGAGCATTCAGGTGGGTTATTTTGATAGCACCTTACATATCAACGCTATGGGTAGAGGGTGCTTCACATATTACAGTCTAGTTTGGGACCCTGTTGACTTTACCACTTACAAGAAGATCCAAGAGAGGTTCTCATGCAGGGACTTTCCAGATATTTTGTTGGGACATATGAGGGAGTGTAAGACCTGTCAACAGAGCAAGTCAGGGCACACACATCCAATAGGGTTGATGCAGTCTTTTCCCATTTCAAGGCCAAGGTTAGAGGGAATTTTGTTAGATTGCATCATAGTTTTATCGAGGGTGTAGAGCCCAGATTGTATGTGTGGATGGATTGACCCATTATTAGAGTTCACACACTTCTGGGTGATTTGTTCAGAGTATGGGGTTGCATGGGTGACAGAGATATCTCTTGGGGAGATGTTTAGAGTTCATGAGTATCCCAGAGTCATTGTTAGTGATCGGGACAATGGGTTTCTTAGTGCATGTTAGAAGGATATGTTCAAACTTCCAGGCACGGGTTTGACTTCCAATACTAGTTTCTATCCTCAGATGGATGTTCAAGTAGAGATGGTGAACCAACGGGTTGAGAGGTATCTGCATGATTATGTGAGGTTATGGATAAAGGGGTTACATTTAGGTGATCATTGTTCTAAAACCACTCAAGATATTTTTCATTCCACCCAGATGCAATAGAGGATGTATGCAAACAGGAACAGGGTAGAGCACAGTTTCGAGATTGGGGACTTGGTTTTCTTGAGGGTGCAACGACAAAGACTGTTCCAGTGAGGAGAGGTGGCATTGAGAAGGTGAGGCCACACCTCTCGGGTCCCTACAAGATGATCTGGAGAGTTGGATAGGTATATTATGAGTTGGAGTTTCCAGAGGGTATCTGGATTCATAGTAGTCTCTATGTATCATGCCTCAAGAAGGTGTTGGGGCCATGGGTTACCACTTCCATAGAGTTACCACCACTATATGATAAGGGATAAATGATAATAACTTATGAGGAGGTTTTCGATGTCTAAAAGAGTATATTAAGGAGCAGTATGATCAGGGACTAGCATATAAGGTGGAGATATTGGTCGATAGGAGATGCCACGTGGGAGAGTTATAAACAGATTTTGAAGCATCCTAGTTTTTGGTTGCTTGAGGGAAAGAAATCTCAGGAAGGAAGGATTGTGATGTCCTTTTCCAAGTGATCACTCCATGTGGATGATGTAGTATCCTTACAAACTCCCGTAGTCTATAGAAAACAAATAAAAAGGGGTCAAAGTGGTTATTTGATGTAACTTAAGCCTAAAATGTTATATTTCTAAAGTGACATTAGGAAAAAGGGGTAAAAGCGTTATAAAGTGACATTGTGAATAATAGTCGATTAAACATTAGAAAGGTCACTTTAATATTTTAAGTTAAAAGGGTCAATGAAGGGTGAATGAAGAGTTATGAGAGGAGGAGGGCGCACCCCGTGACCATTATGCATTGTTATTTTCTAAGATCCAAATTTGAGAAGATCTTGAGGCTTTTGGCTATTGGGATGAAAAAACCCTAGAGAAGAATATTTGTTTCAGTGGTGATACCATCCACCCTAGATGGTCGTAGAGAGAAGATAACTCAGATTGTTTCATCATGCTTCATTTTGGTTGAGATATTCACCATTTGGTAGCTGGGTTTTTTTGTAGAGGTCATTTTTCTTGGAGAGGATGAGTGGAGTTTGTAGTTACAATTCTTGTGTTATTGGGGATGACTTCTACTTGTATGTGGCCAAGTTTCTTAAGCTCGGTCGTATCCCTTGATTGGTGGCTGAGTTTCTTAGTGTGGGGTTGAGTGACTGGTTGAGGGGATGATTTATATCTGATGGGAGAGTTGTTGGATAGTGAGGTCGAGCTCTTTCCTTTGGTGCTTCGTCTTGGGGTGAATATCTTCAATAAAGGGCGTATTTTTCATTTTTGGGTGAGTTATATTAGTGTTGGGTTAATTATTCCATTATGTGGGCCGATTTATTCTTGTTGGGGTTGTCTCTTCCTTATTGAGGTGAGTTGTATCCAATCTGGGTCAAACCTTATGGTGAAGGGACTGTTTTCCCATTGTGGAAGCTGAATATTACAGGGAGGTCGAATTTTGGGTGGAAAATACCAATCTTGCAGAGGTATAGTGGGTGATTCATTTGTTGTTACAACCAAATACCATCTTTATCTTACATCCAAGTTGCACCATTCAAGTGCCCATATTTTCAAGGAAAATTTGTGGGTTATTTATGGTTGTATCAATTCTATTTTAGAAGCTAACTAAATAATCAGATTTGGATTTCTTCATTTTTTGTAGGTTAAATTCCTATGGTTATAGTTATTATTTTCTCTATTGTGTGCCAAACATATTTAAAAGGCTTGTAAATTGTTTGTTTAAAATAATACATCAACAAACACATAGAATCACTACAAAAACAAATTGTTTGATGAAATTCCTACACTACAAAACTAAGTAAAAAGAAAATGAGTGGGGACATTACAGTGGTATCAGATATGGAGATGTTGCTAGCCTAAGGGGAAAACAATGAGGAAATATTTCAGATTGCATCATTAAGTGACCAACACTTAAATTTCAGCAGTGGTTAAGGGAATCAAGAATGATGACCAATGAGGAAATTGGGGCAAAAATTTTTCCACCGATGTTGGAATATGAGAAGAATATGGTAAGATTGTTAGGGCACCCTATGTGGAAGGATCCACACTTATCCACTGGGAAGAAGGGAAAAAGTTCCAAATCTACAAAGGTGGAGGAAGCCAAAAACTCACCTCATGATGGGGGTTTCGCAGAATCATAGGTGGGATTGCATGCATCTAGTCATGTGGAGGGTGTACTAGCACCTAAGTATCATGAGGATTCAACACCTTATCCTATATATGATATTTATGACGATGCAGGAATGATTGTACCTAAATATGACGAAGGTTGGGTATTTGAAAAATTATCATGGGATATGGATCCATCTTGTAAGGAGCCATGAGTGGAGGATGACAAAGGAGAGGTTGATTTTGGAGGTGAAAACAAATCAAATATTTTGTATACCATTGATAGTGCACATGAGTCCCATTATTTTAAAGGTCAATGTATGGTAAGTGACAATTTCATGGTGTCATATATTGAGTGAGTTTTTGTTGGGTATAGTATTCTTATAGATGAAAGAAAATCAGAAAATCTATTGTTTGATAGCCCATACCACTTGGATAAAATTGAACAAAGTCCCTTAGCATTGTGTGATTTGGAGGATCAATTATTAGTCACAGAGGAGAAAATTGTACAAGTATTGATAATGACAGATGGTGCTCATAGATTCATTAAATATCTTATTTGAAAAAGACAGAAGGAGGAGAGACAAAAAGGAGTTGCAAGTGGAGTCACGAGTGCGTAATTGCATATAATCAAAGAAGCACTAGAATAATTGAAATCAGATTACTTGCAGCTATTCATGGATAGGTATATTTCTCTCAAGTTCGTTGAATATAAGGAAAGGGAGGTTGAGGAGCTTTGTTAAAATTGAGTTTGGCATGCTCTTCATCACTTATAGTAGAAACTCAATAATATTTGGAAGCCATGACACATGAGGGCATGAGTGGAACTCATGTTTTGAGGGAGGAGCCTCCTATGACGATCCCATATGAGGAGCATTCATAGTTTTAGGTAATTGAGGAGAGTCATGAATCAGAGGGTTTTGATTATGCTCATGTTTTGCATGGTGAAGATCATGAGTCGTTTCTTTTGGAGAGCCCATTAAAGGCTCAAGGATTAGCAATAAAGTATATAACTAAGCACATTCCTGGTGGACCAACCAAAAAGGAAATATATGTAGTGGACAAGTATATGACATGTATGGACACACTCTAGGTTACAAGTTTAGTTGAAATCATTAGAGTTTTGGATACAGTAGCGGATACAGGAGGATACAGTGGTATGCAGAAGTATACAATGGTATACACTAGCACACAATGGTGTACAATGGATTTTCAGAGCATTTCCTCTAGGGAGACCTTCTGATAGAGACCTTAAGCATACCATTGATTTTTTTTTACCTAGGATCGATGACGGGATGGGTGAGCCTCGGAGAGTATTATATCCCTTGATGATCAATCTTCATCTAGGATGTCATCAAATGAGGGACATGGAGTAGGATACTCATAGGTTTGCTTCCCAACTTCATTATGAGTTATTGGTCATGCCATTAGGGTTGACCAATGCACTATCACTTTACAATCTTGCAAGAAGTGGCAGAGGAATCTATTACTCATATTTTATGCCCTCATGGTATACAACAGGACAAGAGAGGATGAGATGGAGGGTATTATGACCATGACATAGGTATTTCATTTACACCATGTGATCAATACACAAAGTGTACAGGAGGATATATAGACTCTGTTGGATCAGTTCACAAAGATTTTAGCAGGCATTGGGAATCATGGACATCCAATTTGGTGTTGGGATCTGGGCATTCATCAGAGTAATAGACTAATTCAAATGATGAGGATGATTGACATGGTCGTGTCAGAGATTGATCTTCATCATTGTGTGAATGTTGTGAGAGGGTTTGTTGGGATTTGTTCTATATGGTGAGGTATATTTTCCTTCATGATACCCAAGATCAAGTTGATACAACAAATCCATGTGATTTTCTCCCTTTTTTGCTTTCAAAGTTGGTTTTATTATATTTTTCTTCAATTTTTTGAACAAGTCGACGCTATTTATCGGGATGGATCTATTCATGGAATTTTTTAGGTTGAACACAAAATTTATGCGCTAAATTAGGCGCTAATAGCGTCGAAAATTGTGCCCCATTTAGCGCTAGAAAAGACGCCCCGTTTAGCGTCAGATTCAACACCTTGGTTAGTGTCAAAAATTGCACCAGAAGTAGCGTTGAATGTATCTAGATTAGCCTAAATAGTCAATTAATTGAGGTGTTGTGGGTTAAGTGGATAGGGGCTTTGAGGATTATGGGATTTAGGGATTTTGGGTATAGGGATTAAGGGTTAATGGATTAGGGGTTAGGGTTTAAGGGATTAAGGGTCAAGAGCTAAGGGATTTGGCACTTACGGGTTAGGTAGTTTAATGGTTAATGGATTAGGGATTATGGGCTAGGGGATTAATTTTTAAGTGCTTAGTGCATAAGGATTTATGGATTAATGGTTTAGGGATTAGTGAGAAGTGTTTAAGGGTTGATGGATTAGGGGTTAGGGGATTTAGGGTTTTTGTGTTAAGGTATTATTGATTAACGCAGGTTGAGAGCTTAAGGGTTAATCAGGGATTAAGGATTAAGGATTTAAGGGTCAATGGATCAGGGGTTAGGGGAGTTAGGGATTTGTTTTAACTCTCTTGAAATTTCATGGAACCTCTTCCAACATGCCAATCACCAATGTCAACCATCGATGTCGCACGGTGAGCAGTGAATGGGGCCAATGTTGAAATTTCTTCAAATTGTTATTGCATGCGTTGAAATTTGACATGGTTAAAATAGATGCATGTCTTAACGGTATGTGAGGGTTTCAAGATTCAAGGATACCTAATGTACCCACATAATCTTTGAGATCGTCCAAGTTTTCATCAATGTTCATCATCCAGTCTCATTGTCATCATTCATCATTCACATCAATGGAATGCTTGTCAAAACTCTCCTAAAATGTCATGGATTAATGTGTTCCAACACATCACCAATGTCATCCATCAATTTCACACGATGAGCAGTGAATGAGTTTTAGCGTCGGATGTGCCCAAATTGTTAGTTGTTGAGGTGTTGTGGGTTAAGTGGATAGGGGCTTTGAGGATTATGGGATTTAGGGATTTGGGGTACAGGGATTAAGGGTTAAGAGAGTTAGGGATTAGGGTTTAAAATATTAAGAGTCAAGAGATAATGGATTTGGTGCTTATGGGTTAGGTATTTTAATAGTTAATGGCTTAGAGATTATGCGCTAGGGGATTAATGTTTAAGTGCTTAGGGAATAAGGGTTTATGGATTAAGGGATTAGGGATTAGTATTTAAGTGTTTAAGGTTAGATGGCTTGGTGGTTAGGGGATTTATGGATTTTTTTTTAAGGGATTAATGATTAACTAAGGTTGAGGGCTTAAGGGTTTAGGGATTAAGGCTTAAGGATTTAAGGGTCAATGGCTTAGGGGTTAGGTGAAAATTTGACATGGTTAGACGAGACACATTCATTGATGGTATGTGAGGGTTTCAAGAGTCAAGGATGCTTGATGTCCCCACATAATATTTGACATCCTCCATGTTTGTATGAACCTTCATTATGTGGTTTGATCATTTTCATCATTCATCATTCCCATCTACAGAATATTGGTCGAAACTCTCTTGACGGTATGCGATGAAATTTTACATGGTTAGAATAGGCGAATGCATTGACGGTATGGGAGGGTTTAATTAAGACTCAATGAAATCATTGAGATTGAATATTGATGTAATTTTGATATGAAATAGGAAAGTAAAATTGAACTTTAATTAAAATCTTTTATTTTAATTAATTATTTTATGTTTAGTTCTTAATAAAACATAATAAAAAATTTATGCCCAACATTAAAATTCAAACAATATAAAAATAATGAAGTTAACAAAGTTGCTTATTCAAATCATTGTGAGATACTTGCATATTTAATCAATATTTTATTAACTTTTGTGTCTTCATGAACATATGTTGATATAAAATGAATGGAAGAAGCATACACGTAATCCTATTTTTTCTGCCAACAATTCATACCATATCTTGAACACTTTAACAATATTGCAATAGGTGATTTGTATTGACACAAATAATACTGAACCATTTCAAAGACTAGGCCATAAGAATCATCATTTTTTAA
>SNQJ01S0105768.1:18345-30022 GCA_010110895.2 Picea sitchensis | reverse complement strand
TCTTTTCTTCAGCTCGACCTCTCTCTTGCTCTCTCTTGTTCTCTCAACAAGAATGCTTCAGCTCCCTTGCTCTTGGCATCTCACCAAGAGTCTCTTGCTCTCTCAACAAGACTGCTGCTGCATCAACTTACCTTTCTCTTGGCATCTCACCAAGAGCCTCTTGGCATCTCACCAATATTTCTCCAACTACCCAAGAATGGGTGCGCCCTCTTGCCTTAGTCAACCTCATGAGGGAAGGTGAGGAGTTTTCTAATCTAACGGTTGAGATTAGATTAGATGGGTGGCTGAGATTTGGTGTCTCTTCACTCACCCCCACTTTAATCATAAAGTTATCTTTTAATTTGCATCTCACAAATTAATTTGACTAAGACCCATATTCGACAATTTCTCCCCCTTAGGCACCTAGGAAAGAGAAACACTTGCCTTGGTACTTTATTTTAATTTAAAATTTAACAAATAGGAGGAGGAGAATGCAACAATGAGCATATATTGCCCCAGATGTAGGAGGAAGCATTCCTCAAGGGAATGCCCATTAGATAACATTTCAGTTTGTGGCTTCTGTACAGAAGACCATGTAACTGAAAAATGTCCATCATTGCCCGATTTATTAGCCATATAGAGGAGTGGAGATCCTGGGGAGTCTTCTTATGCACCTAGGAGGCCATGACAGCGTAGGAATCAACCCACATACCCGGATCTACAGTCTCAAGTTCCACCCTATTATCAACAACAACAATGGAACTCACTAGGTTGGAAAAACTGGTTTACTCAGTACCAACATCCTTGGATTCAAGGATGGAGGGGAGGACACAACCAAGGAAACCCTCAAGCTCCACCTATCCCTATGTCCTACCATCCTTATCCTCAGTTCCCATCGAACACTCTGTAGCTTTTTCCTAGTTTTGTTCCACCACCTTTACCTCATATTCCACAACAACAACCACTACAATATCAAAATGCAAGCTCTCCAAGACCAACACTATTACCGGCACAACCAGTGTCAAATCCCAATAATAATCCCCCTCAACCTCTTCACAATGTTGATATGAAGGCCTTCCCGACATATGTTATTACTCCTGTTCCATTACAGGAAATTCAACTAAGATCGGGAAACGTTCTAGATAGGCAGATACCTTCAATAGTCATCCAGGAAGAGGAGGAAGAAGAAACCACCAAATAACCCATGGATGACACTAGGTGGGAAGATGTTATTATCCTGAAGAATCAAGAACCCAAGCTTCCCTAAAATGAACCTTCACAAATTACGAAGGTCCCTCCTTATCCAAACCGATTGGTAATCGAGAAACCTACCACTCGACCATAATTTGACATTTTGAATGAATTAAAAAATATTTGTGTCAAAATTCCCCTACTTCAAGCCATTAAAGACATTCCAATCTATAGTAAGGTAGTCAAATAATTGTGTATTAAGAATCCAGGTAGGAAGCAGAAGGACCCTCCTACAGTACATTTGGTAGGAGGACTCTCTGAGTACATATCAAAGAAGCCAAAGCTAGCAAAATATGGGAATCTAGGAAACCCCGTAGTGACCATAACCATTAATGAGGTCTCCATTAGAAACACTCTCATAGACTTAGGAGCAACCATCAATGTTATGACCACTACTACCTTGGAAAAATTACAGTTACAACCGCTTCTTCGGCCTACCCCAACCATTTTGGAATTAGTAGATAAAACTAGGGTTATACTTGAAGGAATTTTAGATGATATCATGGTTACTTTAGCCTCATGGGAGTACCCAATAGATTTTCTTGTCATTCACTCAAAGGATCCTACCAAAGGCCACCCTTTTATTTTGGGAAGACCTTGGCTAGCCACAACCAATGCATTTATTGGTTGTAGAGAAGGAGAAATGACCATCTCAAATGGTCTCTCTATCTAGAATCTCACCATTTACCCTCCAACTCAACCTATTATGGATAATATATGGTGGATTGAATTTCCATACAAGAACACAGACTGGGAAGAACCCGTAATTCCTAGTGACCATGCAAGGGCACTTCAAGAGCATACACCACAAAATGTGCTAAACCAGTTCATTTCTGCTATCACATGTGTCTATTTTCCACAGTCTTTTCCCCAATTTGAGTACATGTTTGGGGAAGAATTTCAAGAACAATTAGACCCATCCATCTTGTCTTCGACATATTTCATGTTCGAGATAGATGAGTCTGCCATGTCTTTAACTATGCCCTACAAGATTAGTCCAGGGAAATTTTTACATATAAAATCTGGGCTAGACACAGGCCAACATAAATGGTTAGTAGATATCCTTAAAGAAAAAACAGGAGCATTTGCCTGGGAATACACTAGCATGAAGGGTATACACCCTGACACATGCATCCATCACATATACACCCAGGGGGAAGTAACACCTGTTAGGAAACCCCAGAGAAGGATGAACCCAGCACTCAAAGACATAGTCAAGGAGGAAATCCAAAAGTTGTTAAATGTCAGATTCATCTATCCCATCTCTGACAATAAGTGGGTATCCTTTCTTGTAGTGGTTCCAAATAAAGTGACTAGGAAATGGAGAATCTGTGTTGATTTCCGGGAACTCAACAAGGCCACTTTGAAAGATTGCTTTCCTCTCCCTTTCATTGACCAAGTTCTAGATACCTTGTCTCGAAATAAGTATTTCTCCTTTCTATATGGGTACAAAGGGTATAATCAGATTCTTATAGCACTTGAGGACCAAGACAAGACTACCTTTACTTGTCCTTGGGGCACCTATGCCTATAGGGTCTTACTATTCAGATTGTGTAATGCTCATGCCACATTTCAACGAGTAGTACTAGGGATGTTTGCCGATCTTATTAATGATTTTGTGGAGGTATACATGGATGACTTCACAGTCTATGGTAACACTTACCAGGAAGCCTTAAACAAATTAGAAAAAGTCCTCATCAGATGCTAGGAAATGAACCTATCTCTAAGTCATGAAAAAAGAAAAATGTTACTAACTGAAGGTGTGATTCTAGGAAATCATGTTTCATCTGAAGGTCATTATTATACTTCCACCCCCCAAGACTCAAAAAGAGGTGAGAATATTTCTTGGACATGCCAGATATTACCGACAGTTTATTGAAAATTTTACAAAGATTGCTGCACCTATGTTTGGATTATTGATAAAAGATGTTGATTTTGTTTGGACTGAGCAATGTCAAACTGCCTTTGAAACCCTAAAAGATAATCTATCTGTGGAACCAGTTCTTAGAGGTGTTAATGGGTAAATCAATAGATGCAGACATGAACTAATCCCCCTAGATCCACCTGGATCTAGAACAAAACAAGACGGAACAAGATGCTTTCCCTAGGTTACAATCATTGAATTTAACTACCAAAGAAGGAATAGATAACATACCTTATGAATCACTTCCTTATGTCTTTGTTGATCCTTCCTTACTCCAATGTTCCTGTGATATTAGATATTCAATGACACAAATCAACCAACGTGAAAGAAACAATAGTGAAATTCAATGAAAACTTAAACATGTGATCAAGGAGTCATGTAATAAAATATAAATCATTTTATGGGAAAGAGACGTTCCACCGTATTATATTAATGAAAGGTAGAAGATACAACTGAATCACCTTGATATAGCAAGTTCCCTTTCAGTGGCCCTTTGTTCTAACAAACACATACGTTTTCTATGAAATTTGCATGAAGATTTTTCACAAAATCTTGATGGATTAATGGAGACCTCAAGCATCACTTGAAATAGGATTCTTCACACAGTCTTCAACCTATTCTTTCATCAATTTTCTATGCTTATTTATGCTTGTACCTCTCAACCTTTTCCATGAGAAGCCTATCATTATATAGGAGAAGCTAAAGTGGTTAAAGAGATGAGGATGATCCCATTAAATCATAGAAGTCAATAGGATCATAACCATACAGATGCCACCTCATATTTCCAGAAGATTCCACTTCTAGAAGCTGCTAGAACTTCCTTCCTCTTTTAGTTTTAAAGTGCTGCCGTGTCCTTCCTATATAGAAGCCTGTGGAAATCCCGTGGGCTAGATATAGTGCAGCCTGTGGAAATAAGGGATTTCCTCTCTGTGTAAAGGGAGGAGTCTGCGACGGCCTTCAAAAAATGCATTTTGCAAGTGTGGAAAGAGGTTTCTTTTCTTAGGCAAAAGATCATATTGGGAACCTGAACACATGTTTATGTAATCATCATCAGGGTGACCAAAATAATGTGTAACAAGAGGGCCCAATTGGACTCTCCCATTTCATATATCCATTGATGCCTCTGACACAACAATAGGAGGGGTATTAGGGCAGAAAGAAGACCAACAGTCCTATGCCATTTATTTTGTAAGCATGAACTTGTCCCCTGCCGAGTTGAACTACACAACCATTGAGAAAGAATTCTTGGTAGTTGTTCATGCTATTAACAAGTTTCATCATTACATTACATGTTATGAAGTATTTGTACACATCGATCATTCCGCCATTAGTTTCCTCATGAACAAACCTATAACTAATGGCCGAGTGACTAGGTGGCTCTTGTTATTGCAAGAATTTAATATCATTGTGCTTGACCGACCTGGAAAGGATACTGTAGTAGCTGACTTTCTTTCTCGAATAAAAAATGAGGATGATGATATACCTGTAGATGATAGTTTCCCAGATGAGCATATTTTTTCCCTTTCTGTCAATACCCCATGGTTTGTGGATATGACAAACTATCTAGCTACTAGAAGGTTACCGTCTCATTTGTCACCTCATGAAAAGTGGAAAATTATTACACAGAGTGCTAATTACTCTTGGGTTGGTCATGATATTTTTCACACAGGTCCTGATTTGATTATTCATAGATGTGTCCGAGAGGACGAGGTACCTGATATACTACAAAGTTTTCATGATGGACCATGTGGTGGCCATTTTTCTGACAAACGTACAACATATAAGGTGTTACATTCGGGTTACTATTGGCCTAGAATTTTCAAAGATGCTGCCAAGTATGTGAGAAGTTGTGATAGTTTCCAAAGGATAGGAAGACCTACGTCATCTGACGAAATTCCTTTGCAGTCCCAAGTTATGATAGAACCCTTTGAAAAATGGGCCTTCGATTTTGTAGGACCAATTTCACCCATGTCCCATAGGAAGAACTATATTTTGGTTTGTACGAACTATGCCACCAAATGGGTAGAGGAAAAATCCCTATTCAGGGCTATAGAGAACTCTATTGTCTAATTTATCTATGAATACATACTTACCCTCTTCGATGTCCCTCATGAAATTGTTACCGACCAAGTCACTCAATTTACTTCCAAGATGATGAAAAAGCTAACAGAGAAATATGGGATTAAACACCATAAATCTTCTCCATACCACCCGCAAGCCAATGGTTAGGTAGAATCCATAAACAAAGTTCTGGAAGCCATCTTGACCAAGACCATTCAGTTACATCACCAGGATTGGGCTGATAGACTCCCAGAGGATTTGTGGGCATATCAGACTACCTGGAGAAATACCACTAGGCATACCCCTTATGAGCTAGTGTACGGGAAACAAGTACTTTTACCTATAGAATTCCAAGTAAGGAACTTTCGTATTTCTGCAGATTTAGGATTGAACCTGGATGAGGTTCATAAGCAACGAGCCCTACAATTGAATGAGTTGGATGAAATCAAGAAAGATTCCATCCAACGGACGATATTAGTCCAAAACCAGAGGAGCAAGTGGCATGACAAGTTTATTAAGAAGAATCACTTTCAGCCTGGTGATTGGGACCTATTGTTTTATGCCTGATTCAAAATATTCAAAGGTAATATCACCACCCGGTGGTTGGGTCCTTATGAGGTAGGCACTGTATATGACAATGGAGCTGTAAAAATTAAAACAATTAATGATGGTCAAGTCTCCTTTGTGGTAAATGGACACCGACTTAAATTTTATCATAAGCCCATTTCCAGAGAGGATTTTCTACAGGTCATGATAGCTGACAAGGCATTGGCCGTAGTAGATGGGGAAGTCCCCCCTTGTTCTTGAAATTTTTTCTAAACATCCTACTGTATATATGTAAATAGGTTTTGCATTTTGTTAATAAGGCAATTCTAGATATTTTAGTAAGTGTTTATTTCACCAGGAGTACACAGTTTCAAGGATCCTTCTTCAAAACATTATTACACCTGAATTTTGTGTTTGCTAAAGCATCAAATGAATATTGACTTACTGTAATTAACCATGTTTTTGCAAAAATTATCATTTTTTAAGGCATTCTAAAGCAGTTTCTCTAGAAACTCTTCACCACTGTATAAGGAAGTGATACCATAACTATCAAGCCTAGAGGTCTCTCGTACAATTTTCCAAGAAACCTGAGTAAGTGAGTCAAGTGTCTTTATCAAAGAGTAACAAGGAAGTCTAATTTGCGGTTAGTCATGGAAACATCACAATAACTACAAGGAAGAAAGTAAGTTGAGCCTAGAGATACCTTTTTGTTCTTTCTCCATGGTACCATCCACTACACACTAAATAGCTTGATTATATCATATATTTATATAGGCCACGTCTGCTTAACTACCCCTTACACCAGGAAAATCACTAATAATATAACAGAAAGTCATCCTCTAACATAAATACCATCCCAATTAAAAAGAAAAAGAAAGAAAAAGTTGTTTCAGAGTTGTTCCCCCATATTCTTGCATAAGCAATCTTATACTAAAATCTTAAAAGATGGAGGGCCAGTCTTTGAGGGTTTAAGAGGCTAACCCGCTGAGATATTGAACAGGTCTACTGGCAACGGGTACCGGCCTGTGGTATGACTAGGTAAACCCGCCGGAGTACTGAACAAGCTTGCTGGCAGCAGGGCATTCTACCTAGCGAGGATGGTAATCTGACAAAAATAAATAATAAAATTAAAATTTTCATGATGTACGACATTAATTGCAAACAACCTTGACATGAAGTATGTGTGGTTAAGCTAAGGTTAATGAACTCCATAAAATTACCATTGGGAAATAACTCTAAGACTATCTCGAAACTCTCTTGCCTACCTCTTCTTATCTATATATAAGATCTCTTATCCTATAGGTGGGGCCATCTCCTAACTGTCTCGTCAGACCAATTTGTAAAATTTTATCTTTACACTTGACATACTATAAATCTTCGGCTATTGGGGGATACTAACTGGTTTCCTATACTTTTGATTGTGAGGTGTCACAATAATTAGGTGTGGGGGAGGGGTTCATGAGCTGACAAATGATCATTTCCTAGAGAAATGAGTCTTTGCAAGAATTTTTGTATTATTACCATGGTACAGGTTATTACATTGATAGTCATGTTATTTTTGAAATGCTTAACTCCTGTGTGCTATAAATTAATGAACACATACTTAACATACCACTCTTTATTGGTTTATCGTTTCATTACAAACATCATATTGTAGGTTTGACAATACATGTTTTATGCTTTCTATAACCCGTTCATTATAGGTTTTTGACATTATATGTCATATGGAAGAAGATTGAGTGAGGATGGAGCATCTTGCCTCTGCTCATTAACTACTGTGATTGTCAAAAACACTTCAAAGTTGTAGGCTATCCATTATAAGAGGTGAAATGCACTTAACACAGAGGTACCGGATGAAGTACCGTATGAGGTACCGAATGAAGTGTCATATGAGGTGCCGAATGAGGTGCCATGTGAATTACACACCAGTAATTGTCCTAGATTCCAGGTAACCAGAATTCACTTACATTCAATTAAATTGGTTGCAGGCATTGATTAAAAGATGCTTCATATGTTTATGATCAAATGTCCAAGTCAAAAGACTTGGACATTGATCTAAATACGCACCATTACATTGCCCAAAATCGAGCTTTTGAATTCGAATTCTCCACACATGGAAGCTTGTGTGCACATGTGGGTAACCTACTCCACTATAGATGCATCCAAAATCAAGATGGGAAACCATTATCTCCATTTTCCCTTGCCATTTTCTCTCCTCTGCGTTAAGAAATCGCGCCCAACCTCTGCCAGCTCGTCCTCTGTCCAAAAATGCATTCAGCCTGTGCTAAATCCGTGCGACTGCTTGGCTCGATTACGCCCTTGCTTGGTGAATTCCACCTCTATCACAATTCCCAGGAGATACAAACCCTCCTCCTATGCAGACTTGTTTTCCATTCCCGAATTTGCGCAGTGCATAGAAGTGTTTTTGCGCGCTAGCTGGGGGCCATTTCTGTCTAGCTTGCAGGGCCATGATGACGACCTCTCTATGCAATTTGCAATTGGTTTCGATGGTAAGACAACACATGTAGGGTCTCTTACCTTTGAAGTCACAAAAGATTCCATTTCTTCTGCAACAAAGCTCCTAAGAATGGGAGATAGATGGTTCAAAAGCCACCAATTTTCGCGCTCAAGTTACAACAGGGTGTTTAAGCCCAAATTCAAGAGCAATTCAGGAGAAAAAGGGTATGGTAAGGAGTGGATAAAGGTAGAATTGGTCAACCCCCTCATCGTCATCACAAGGTTAATTACATGTGAAGGTAGATACTCTACTTTCAAATCTTGTCATTTTAGATTGTTGGCCCATTTTCTGTTCAACAAACCCATGAATTTCCCCTTCTATTTTCTCAAAATATTGGAGGAGATGTCCTCTCAAGTGAGGAAAAATGTGACTAACCCCCACAATAGTCTCTTCCACCATGGCTTGATCAAAATCCTCGTTCTTTCTGAACTAGAGAAATAGGGGAAAAATTGGGATGCCTTTATCTACCAATTTACAAAGCCTCACTTGACAGTTAAGACCAGCAGAAACCCACTTAGCCTAAAAATTATCTCTCCATCCAAGCCTCACTCTCCAAGAAATCCAAACTCCCTTGTACAAACCCTCTCTTTGCCGGAACAATACCAAAATCTTGTTGACAATACCCTCTCTTTGTAAAAAGACCAAGAGCAAAGACCAAAAGAATCCTATTGTTGACCCCCAAATGCCTTCACTCTCTCTTGATCCTACACCTAAAAATATTCAAGAAGTAATGCATCAAGAATTTCCCATCATTCCCACAAACAAGAGGGGAGCCAATCGATTTTGTAAAGGACCCTTTCAGAAGAGTACCCAGAACACAAGAATCAAGCCTTATGCAAAACCTCCACTTGCTTCGGACCCTATCTAAGTGTCCTCTGACCTTGAGATCCCTCATAAGAATCCTAGGGAAGTACCCGCGGATGGATTAGAGCCACTAAGGAAAACAAAATCAGAACCTACCTCACCTTACCAATCTCCCATCACTCCTACTTCACCCATCCCTATTTTAGATCCTAAAACTGATAGATTGTCCACATCCCTCAAAGGATCTAAGCCTTTCTCAGAGATCACTGATTTTGTCCCAACCATAGAGAAGCTACAAAAAGAAAACCATCAACTTCTCCAAAAGTTGGAAGAGAGGAAGACAATAGATGTACACCTTCATCATGACAATGTGGTCCTTCATGCAAAGGTCAATTCCCTTCAACGGTTGGTTGATGAAATGAATAAATCCAAATGCAGCCTCAGAGCACAATTAAAGCAACACAAGAGGCACAAGGCTAAGTCTACACAACAAGAAGTAGAAGCTTCCAAAGCTGATCGTCCTCAGCAAACCTAGTCACAAGGGGTAACTTCTTTTTGTTTGCAATGGGACTTGCAAAATCGTAAGTGTGGGGGTAATGTTGGGCCTGAGATATGATCACTTTCATGACAGTTATTATACACTTTTTCCACATGTAGATATGTGTTTTTCATCTTTTCAAGGAGCTTTTTGAAGAATTTCATGATAAAATGGTATGATCGACATAAGGTATGTATAATTCATGTTTAATGACAGTATCAAGTATAATTCATCATGTTTTATGATTTCCAAGAGCTAATTCGCATTTTCCTGGTGTTACAGGGAAAAAACACACTACGTTTCTAGTTCTGACACTTGATTTGACACTCATTCCGCCACTCGTTCCGGCACTTGATCCGACACTCTGTCCAACACTGCGTATTGCACAAAAACGTAGGGTGACTTGGTGGTTAAGGTATTGGCGACCAGTGACGGGAAAATCAGGCACGTGGGTTTTGTTTATCCTTGCCTCCTCCAACTACTGAGCTCCCGACAACTCAGTTTCAGTTGTTCAAGAGGGCGATTATTGGCTCGCTCCGTTTTATCAGCTAGGGCATCATTTATTGTAATTTGCCAAATTTAGAAGTGGTTCGACCCTCCTGTGGTCAACCACTTCGTATGTAATCTTATAAATATCACTAGGATGGTCAGAAGATTGTTAACCAAGTAGAAGAACTAGTGTATTGGAGACAAACTCATTTTTCTCTATTTTGAGTTTTTACATTGCCAGAATTATGCCAGAACTGCGTTTTCAAGTTTTAATGGTGAATTCATCTTGTTAAGCTCGTGGTGTGATTTTAGGGAGTGACTACAACTTGTTGGGGGGCCCACCAGCAGTCTGGTAACTGTCTTCATGTTTGTTTATGCATTTCCTAATTTAAATGTTCTCTTTTATTTTCTGTACATGTATATTTTTATTGTGTCAACTAGTTTGTTGTAGTTAATTGTTTTGCTTCTCTTTTGCAGGTTAGGATGATGAGATGTGTTAATGTGCATTGATTTTGTAGATTAGGAACAGACTTGCAAGTCTCTATACTAACCCCATATGCATTTAGATGTTAGATCATGCTTTGATTTATGATTTTGTAGTCAAGTTTAAAACATAGTTTTAATTAGAATAGAACAAAGTTTTGATTTGGGTTTTCTTGAATAAGGATTTGATGGATGCATAGAGTTAATTCCAGTTTTTTATTATAGCTTGCTTACTTCAGTTTTATATAGATCTCATTTAATTAGCTATTGGTTAATGTAGATTGTTAATTTACTTTCATAGTTTAATTTTTGTTTTCAATTATTTCCTTATTGCAATTTGAATGGTTAGAGTAGACATAGCATAGTTTTATTTTACGCAATTTCCTTTCCTAGAATTAAAATGCAATTAAATTTCTTAGTTAATGAATGAATCTAGTTTTCTTACATAGTGTAGAAGTATAATGATGATCTCGTTATGTTGTTGATGGTTTATACATGAATATGTAGGGTATTTAACATTATTTTTGTCATGGCTAAATTCTCATTGGATTGTTTAATCCATACCTTTCATTTTTCCATTGAGATTAGTGTTGAGATTATACAATTGGAATTGTCCTTTGTTGTCAAGTGCCATCGAGATATTATCTGACACCGAAGACATTCACACAACCACCAACATTATATTTGAACTGTCATAGGTTAAAAGATAGTTTTCCTATTTTCGTAGATTAAAGATAGTTTCTTGCTTTCATAGCTTAGGAAATAGTTTTATTTTTGTTGTAGGATAGATAGGCTTTGATTTGATAGAGTAGATAGTAGTTTTATTATCATAGAGTAAGAATCAGTTGTTATTCTTTCTTGCTTTCAATAAAATAGATTTCCTTTCATGCATTATAAATAGTTTTGCATTGAGCATTTAGTCCAGTTGCCTCTTAGATTTCCTTTCACGCATTAGAAACAATTTTGCATTAAGAATTTAGTCCAATTACCTCTTAGGCTAGATAGTTGTTCAATGAGAAGTTTTACTTTGATTGCTTGCAGTAGTTAGTTGCCTTTGCTTACTTGTCTTTTGCTTTAGTAGGTT
>SNQJ01S0105767.1:41496-52580 GCA_010110895.2 Picea sitchensis | reverse complement strand
ATCATGGAGATTTGGTTGTCATATCTTATCCAAGATATATGAGAGACGTGTGAGGATTGGAAGGGATAATATTTTGTAATAATGGGAAATTGGTTGAGAGAAAAGTGGATTTGTAATTATGAGATGTTTATCTCCTTTTCAAAGCTCTCATGTATAAAAGAGAGTGCCCTCTCTTCATAAAAGGAGGAGAATTATTATTATGTAGATTAAGGGAAGAATTGTTATCATGTAGATTGAGAGAATTGTTATGATGTAGATTAGATTCATGAAAAGACTCTTTTTGTAAACATACTTGTTGGAGATTAATGCAAGTTTGAATTCAGTGATTTTGTCTCTTAGAAGTTAGCATCTGGTGATCTAAAAGCTTCCATGTTGGCATCGGCAAGGGCCATCGATATAGCTTGGTAAGCTTATTGTAAATTGTTAGTGTAGATTTTCATTTCATGTATTTGTTATTTTGATTTCATGTTATTTTGTTTGATTTCACTATTCGAATTTATTGCAAAGTGTGGTAATGCAGGAACAGTTGGATCTCCATATTTCACCATACATGATCTTTAATGGAGCATACTACTTGTTAGTTTAGTTGTTTCAGGGGATAGAATCAAAGTTCATCTTTTACTTTCATGAGTCATCAATGAACATGTCCATCACCTGAGCAAGAGCTTTTGCTTGTTTATGAGTTTTGATTTCCAGCTTTCAAATTGTGTGTAGATTGTTATTTTTAAAAGTGTGTTGGTTTCTAAATGGTTTTCTTATCTAAGATATACTAAACAGACATAGGAACCTATCTGTTATCAGCACATATAGTGCATCAACTCTACTGATTAGGAATCTTGGTTGATAATTTATGTTTGGTAATATATTATGCATATAATTGCACCAACATTTTGGCACCATTGTCGGGGAGTTGTAAACGGTAATAGGTAGCATTTTGAATTAGATTGTTTTAATGATTTTGGATTGATTTTATTTATGAAAATTTTATTTTATGCAAAAGTGTGTTTTATTTATGAAAATTTAGTTTTTATTTATGATGGGCTAACTTGTGCGAACCGATAACCTGGTGACAACAGGGTCCCAGTAACGCAAGGAGTTCAAGTTTGGCGTGTTTTATCTTTACAAATAGTTTTAATTTCTTAGTTTTAAAATTCAAATCTTTGATGATAAATCATTCTCCTTTTTCAATATGGTTTAACTATGAGTTTAAGCTTGGAACAACTCACTCAGATCCTAGAAAAATTTGGGATCTGGAAGAGGATATCTTGACAGAAGTCGAAAACTTAATTACTCCTCCAGAGGCAAACAAAGAAAAAACATACAAGGAACCTTGCACATCTGATGACGAACAATTATGCGAGCAGGAGATCAAGCAGGATAACGAGGAAGTGCGACATGATCTAAGAAGTGAAAACTACGCCTACGAAAGCATTATCGAACGATGGTTTCAAGCAGGTACCAGGTTAGATCCATTCAGTTTTTCTTTTGTTAATTTACAGTTTCAATAGTCAATTTCGCACATTTACACATATTTTCGATTGTCATTTGCGAAATTCACACTGAACATATACGTATTATTGTTGCACTTATGGTTACATTGGCTATTTGATTATGCGTAACTAATTTCTCATTTCTAATTAGCGTAGTGTAGGTAGGGTTTTATTTTCAAGTTTTTTTATTTTTATTAGAATAAGTATGCTCTCCTCCACGCTTCGTGCGATCACGAGGATCAAAAAGTAAGATGACTAATTGGTTGATTTTGGGAATATCAATTAATTGACGAAACAAAACAAAAATCCTAATCTATTTATTCATCTTCAATTTGCTCATAAATTTATTTATTTTTTCTTTAATTTTATGTGAATTCGAATTGTTTTTTTTTTATTTTTCTTTAAAATTTAAGAATAATACAATTGAAAAAAAAAAGACAAAGACAAAACACTAAATGCTTTAAGTTAAATTAGGATTCTTTTTATTTATAGGAATAAAAATTAAAAAGATAAAAATTAAAATTTAGCTTTTTATATAGTAGGTTTGTGTTTTATTTAATCTGAGAAGTAATACAAAATTAAATCAAAATCTTAAAAAAAAAAAAAAAAAAACTTGTTTCTTTGTGTTAAAAGAGTCGTCTAATTTTATTTTTTATTTTTTTAGGAATGTAAATAAAAATAATTTTTTTACAAAAATAAAAATAATAAAAAAACAATTTAATAAAAACCAAAACATAATGTTTGCCAGAAACACCCCGCATAGCAACATTTCCAACTGCGGGTTGTCGCTGACAAAGACAATCATGCCGCCAGTGAGGCGTGAGAGTTGGAAAAACTGTGGATATGTTGTGCTTGCATTGTTGGAATGGGAGGTTGGTCAGCTTCCCCACTATGCTTTGCACACCCTGTATCAATCCCTCCTGGTAAAGACCCGCCTTTTCTTGTAATGGAAAGAAAGAGAGTTGTTATATCTACATTATGAGCTGGGAGTAGAAGGTCGATCTTCTCCTCAGTCTCTCCTCTCGTATCTTCTGTCAGAGAATTGCATGCACCTGCAGGAAGTAATAAAATTGTTGAAATCTTTTATAAAGCCAATGAATATGCTTCACTGAATCCTAACTTCCTCAGGTGTGTTGAGAATGATTTGGGCATACGAGAATGGCTTGAATCTAAAGGTCATCAGTACATCATGATAGATGACAAGGAAGGTCTCAAATGTGAACTTGAAAAGCACATACCTGATCTGCATGTTTTGATTTCTACACCTTTCCACCTGGCCTATATGACAACAGAGAGGATCATGGCTACAGCCAATGCTGCAGCAGTCTCTGCTGCAATTCTTCTCCCATGAGTAGATATATCTACCTTTCACCAGTGGATATCACCATTTAATGGAACTTTTGCGTCGTCCAAGAAGACCTCATCTAACCAAAATTGGGTGGGATCAAAACCAATTTACTCATTATAGCAGAGATCTCATTATTGATATAATGATCCCATTAATTACGTCGGATGGTGACACCCAGATCTCTACGATCACAACTACCTACAGAAATGACCCTTGTTTAGACATTGGCAACGGTTTATGGCAATATATGCACATGAAAATTATAGTGCAGTTATTGGGAGAGTTCACTCATGGCCAAAATGATCATGCAGGGTCATCAAAATATTCTTCTGACGATCATTCTCATCTTCCTCGCCTGCAAATTTTTTGTTTCCTGAAGAGGCTCATCTTCGTGACCCAGTTTCATGTGTCTCATATCTCGCGAGGTAGTAAGAAGGGGATATTGCAGTACTTGAGCCATGAAATTAATTCTTCCAAACGCATTCATGTTCCCAAGGGATTTCTCGCAGTCTGTGTGGGACGTGGCCAGGAGAGCCAACGATTCTAGATTCCTGTGCTGCATTTAACCCATCCTCTATTTGTGGAACTTCTCAAACAGGTGGAGGAGGAATATGGGTTTCATCACCAAGGGATCATCAATATTCCCTGTGATGTCTCTAATTTTCAGAAGCTGCAGAAACTCATTGGCAGAAAAGACCAAGGCCAATCGAGGTAATTAATTGGATTTCATCGAAATAAAGTAAATTTTGTTGCAACTCTTAAGTCAATGAGAAATCAATTCGATATCAGAGAATTATGATCGTTTACATGGAATTTGATTAAAACTGTTGGCTTAATTTAGATCGGGAAAATCTTGTCTCAATCTCGATCTCCTGCTCCGTATTGAATATTGTGACAGCTTAAGCTACAATGTGATTTAATATGAATGCCCTTTTTTTTTAAAAATAATAATAATAATAATAATATAATAAAAACAAACAAACAAACAAAAAGAGAAAAAGAAAAAGAAACAATAAAACTTAAAACCAAAAACTTTCTAGCTTCCTTTTCTACTTCATTTTTTTTGAATACCTACACTTACAAAAATGCAAAATAACTAAAAATTTGTAAATGGACATCTCACTCGTTCCTGGACACAATATCCAAACATTCTTTTATGCTTAAACACTAATTTGTTTTCTTGAAGTCACTTTGACAGAAATCAATAGAAGAATCTAGCACTCAACAACAGGTAAAAAAACGTCTTTTAATTTGCCGCATTCATACTTAAATCTCGCATTTTCTTTTTTACGATGATCTCACAAATTTGATTGCAGGATTAGTACTAAGTTTGATTGCACGAATGAAGATGCTCACATTCCATGCCACAGTGATTCTCAAGAATCATAAAACTCTTCAGAAAAGCATGCTTTACTAAAATCTTGAAGGAGACAAAAATTTCATCGCACATGTCATGACGTTGACGCTACACCGCCATGACATGATCATTTACCTTTCTCCTTCCAAGCTTATTCATCATCCATGTATTGAATTTCACCTTTCATTTCCTTATCCGTCATAACTTCACATACGCCTATTCACATACGCCTATATTTCTGAGTCGCATACATCTCTTTCCTATTTTCCATTCAGTTTTCCTTGCAAATAAAACCATTCAGTTTCCTTTTCACAACTACATTACCCTGCTTTCTTTTTCATACATATTGTTGCTACCAAGATCTTTTCATCTATAGTCCTACCAATCATTTTTTACAACTCACATTGACTGATGTGGGATTCCTTAAGGCCCACCTTTCAACAAGTCTTGCCCCATCAACCTCAGCAACTTATCTGGGATATAGACTAGAGTTCCTTTTGAGTACGTGGAGGCTTGCATGCCTTAATGGAAATTTCTCTCGCTGAAAATCATGGGAATACATCATTGTCCATTGATAGTCAGATCTTGCAAGTGGCTCGACATCAACAAATCTATTCTCACTTCACAAGATGTACTCGGGTACCTTAGCACTCATTGACATCAATGATGAGTTTTCCTCGCATTGGTTAATGACATTCATCAATGGTCGGTAATCTAATGACTTCTCTTCATGCTCGACATCGACACATCCATTCACATGATTAGAATTGTACCATCGGGTTTACCAGCGGGTGAAGACTATACACTTTTCCATAACTCCATCAGCAATTGCAGCAATATTTTTCCAGCCATATGAGAGTACCACATTTCCACTTTCATACTTCCTCTTTTCTATGATTCATCAGCATCAGTTCATATTCCTCCACTTCATATTCTCTGAACCAGCAGTTACAGCAGTCATAGCTACAACAACAGTCACCTTTCACATGATCCTGCAGTAGTGACATCTTCCATGTTCCAGCAGCCTCATCAGCCATATTCCTATTGCATAGTTCGTCAACATTTTGGGTAAGTGGAGGTATGTTATTTTCTAAACTTTAATCATGCAATTCCTTACATGCTAGAGTGAATGAATTTGGAAAATTCCCTCACCATGCTCCCTTTCCTTTTCACTTCTATGACCCATGCACAGTTCCATGCGGACATGCAACAAGTTCAGTTGGGGGGTAGGGGAACTATATTCACTATCATCACTCCATTTTTCCACTACCATCATTCCATTTTTCGTCTCATTTACCATTTACCAACTTTTTTTTTTCGTCCAATGATACTCTATTGCACTTTGCTTCATAAGCATTGATATACATATTAGCATGATTCACAAATATGCAAAAGGGATTTCTTATACTCAGTGATGTTTTTTTATTCCAGCAAGTAAATGGGTAAATTATTATCATAACAGCAAAAGAACAAATAACGAAATGAATGTTGTTTACACAAGAACCAACATTTTATTATCATAAAAGCAAGAGAACAAATAACAAAATGAATGTTGCTTACACAAGAACCAACATTCTCTATATTCATGGTTGTCACACAAGAACAAACTGTAATGATCCCAAGCCATTATGCCAGGATCATCATGGTTTTGGGTGTCTTTTAAACTTTTTCCGGTTGTGGCATTCCTTCAAACACTTTTATGATCTACTTGTTTAGATGTGTTTACTTGCAGGATGGCCTCTTGATTTCGCCCTTAGGGTTTACTAATGTGTTATATATGTGTATTGAAACTATAAATAAGAATAGACAACCATGGAACATACCTCGACCATATGCAATATGATAGACAAGCCAAAACATCTCAAACTTATTTTATTCATGAAAATAGAGAAACTTGCTATAATGAAGATGTCAACCTGGAATGCTCAACAGATGGCCAATAAGATAGACAATAGAGATGCTACAAAATGCTCCAATAAAAGACTACAGTAAGCCTCCAAAGGTTGGATATACACTAAATACTGAATACAAGTAGATATGGTCGTAAGGATGCTAAACCCTCAAGCTAGAAAGTGCCACGTCCTGCTGCAATGTTGAAGCTCCTCAATATTTCGACCTTGCTATCAAATATGTCCAATCACCCCAAGAAATATGCCAAATGATAGATCGGACAACTGCAAGGACAACCCAGGTGCTCAAATCTCCAAAGCCACTCTCAAACCCTGTGGATCTGAAACTCGTCCAATGTATGGTGCGCTCCACTGGATGACTGAAACCCTAATAATTTGGCCTCTCTCCTAGAAACCTCCAACATCTCCACCAATCCACTAGAACGATGGATCAGGGCACGACAATGAATACCCAAGTGCTCAAATCATCAAAATACCTGCTAGATCCTTAGATCTAGCTACCCTCCAAATAATGGTGTGCCCTCCTCTTGGGAAATCGTCCCACTGTCAATACAAATAAACCTGCCACTGAAGTGCCTCTGGAAACCACCAAGAATGATGCTAAGACACCTGCAAGGAAAACCCAATACCTGGAATTCCCAAAATTGCTTCTCTTCATCTAGAACAAATCTCTCTCCAAGAATGGTGTGCGCCCCTTGCTGGAAACCCTAGATGGGACGTCCCCCTTCTCTTCCTGTGCATGTGGTTGGTGTAGAACCCTCCTGCACTGATGTAGATCTGACTAGAATGGTGTGGGAGAGTATTGCATCTCCAAGACCAAGCTTGGGACAAGCTAGGTGGAATCTTTCACCACCGAATCGTCCTCTAGGGTTTGTTAAGTCAAAACCCTCTAGGTGGAATTCACACCTAATCGCCCTCTAGGGTTTGTTATCTCAAAACCCTCAAACCCCAATGTTGGGCTCACTAGCTAGAAGCCGATATCAAATGATAATCATACATGAATGATGAGAAGAGGCCCTTTCTTCTTTATTCTTTTGGCTCACCTTGTCCCTCCAGTGACTTTCATTTTATTAATATTAATTAATTAATTAAATCACTAATTAATTAAAGTGATTTAATTAATAATTAACCTTTTACTCTCAAAATCTCCTTATCTCTCCTCGCGGCTTCCTAGTCAACAAAGTCACTTTTAGCCATCCCATCATGTAGTGTTTATTCTTCCGATTCAATGAGATATTACACTGAGAGGTTCCTCCAAGTAATGTTCCCAAAATGACCTCTTCAAGGAATTCCATTAGACTTATAGCTCAAAAATAGTCAAAACCATGGAAACCGTCGGAATGCAACAAAGCTAACCCGGTGGTGGAATCGATATAATGATTGATATGATGATAAATTCCACCGACTACAATGCCTCTCAATAACCTTTGTACTCTCTATAACACCCATATGGTTACTTTGGTCATCATAACACTCTGTAATATGATGATGTCCAAAAGTGGGGACTTTACAGTCCTCCTTGCTAGAAAAATTGCTTGTCCTCAAGGAATACCAAAACCCTCCAAATAAATACTGTAGATCCCATGTCCAATTGTGGATACATAGTAGAACCATACAAAGATGACATTAGTACACTCCACCCCCTGATCCCATATCAGGAAGTGAACCCAATACTCTACAAAGCATAGTCTTGAAAGATATAAACCCTGTGAACCTCATGCACATGACACATGGCCTCATCTTTGAATGAGTCCATCCTCCCAAATTTCTACCAAGATCCACACAGCCTTCATCAAATGCACATGATGATACAACAGGCATCAAGAAGACCTTCTCAGGAGACACCTCAAGCACTGCCCTCAACAATGAAGCAAATAGAAAGTTAGAAAAATTTCCAAATGTCCACTTACCGCCAAGCAAGGAAATTTCAACCCCGCAACTTGGGTCCTATGCTAAATCACGAAGATCACCATGTTGGCCTCGCACTACTCCTAATTACCGCATCGCTTATCCCTCAGATACATACCGATCCTCCTCTCTCCTCGATCCTCGTTGAAATACATGTGACCACAGACACAAGTTGTCCGGGAAACTATATATGTAGCATCATGTAGAATAAGTACTCATTCCATCTCATCGTCCATCATGATGATCAAGAGTGAAAAGTTGCCTCGCTTCATCGATAAATCTCGCAGGCCCACCTGCATCGCACTTCGGTGGAGTGTGGGTTCTCTACAACCTGTCATCAGTGTAGTGAAACATCCAACCACCCAATGAACTCGATCCCATGGAAAACTTAAGTGTATCATTTCCAATCTCATTTAACTGCCTGGAGATCAATCATCGTCAAGCCCTATGAGCTATTCATATCCTCCCCTATCCTCGTTGTCAATGATAAATGTGTTAGAAAAGGATACCGCATACATATGTAGCCGATCAGAGGGACTAGAAGGTATCACATGCTTTGGTCACCCCAAGTATTCAATTTAAGCTTGTCCATCGATATCCATGATAGATTCTCTCATGTGGTCATCACCGAGTCCCAACCATCCAGAACAACCAGAAGTAACCCCTCCGACCGTTGGTCAACCAACCTCCATCTCTATTCCTATGCAATCGTTGAAATGGTGAAGGTGATCCCCACAACTATGTGTTGTTGCAAATGAGGGACATCTCTGAATACTCCCCTAAGTGTGTCTCTCCTCAAATCAATATACTCCTCAATCCCACCATACATCTCTAAGATGTCTTCACAGAGCTTATCACTCATCATCAGATGCCCGCATACCTATGTCATATCCTCGTGACTCATATGTACGCATCAGCTGCATCCTCGGGCGACTGCTGATCAAATTTCTATATGGAGAGGTCAACAACTCTGAAACACAAATGGAAGTGTCCTCCATTGACTGGTGCTCCTCTTCTATATCATCAACATCTCCTAGAAATGTGATTGAATGATATGTCTGAGTGTCTATTAAGACATATGAAGTGGATCTCTGACAAATATCCTCAAGAGACTCATATGATCTAGACTTTGATTCTTGAAGGGTTGTTTGTGTGCCTCTCAAGAATCCTCGAGTGCACTCCAACTCCTGAGTGAGTCGGTCCATCTCCAAATCCTGCTCCCTCAGATCCTCATGATACATCTCACCAACCCTCAGTAGATAATCCTTGTTTGTCAACAACTACTGCTAGTCATTCCTCATCACAAATACTCTCTCCCTAAGAGTATGAAAATCATCCATGGCAATCCCCTCATCTAAACTACCGTGTGCCACTGATGCTCTCCAGCAGTAATATTCCATCATTGCATGCATGTCATCAATACATCTAGTGGTTTTCATGATCATAGTCTCACTAACTCTCAATTGTGCTGCTAAGTGGTGTGAATCCTGATCATGGTCATGTTGAGGTGTCATATTAGACCCCTCACTGCCAGTGTCAGTCCTGCTAGTGTCAACTTTGGAGCCCCCAAAAACACTCTCTGCATAAGATAACATGTTGAACTGCCCACTATCTACCATGTTGTTGTGTACCCCTATATGCCACTGCATCCCATTACTAGATGCTATCTCCCCTTGAATCACAATGTACCTTGTATGAGCAGTTGTATCCTCCTGTGCAGTCACCCTGCTACTATCATATGCACTTGGATCCCATATAGATGTATCTAGACATGTGATATGGTCATCCTAGCTACTAAAGAGTGCATCCTCATCAATGTAGGTCAATCCTGGATGTGGGTGTCCCATCAGCCTGTCAACATCCACAATCTGCTCAACTAATGGAGTCTCCAAAAACTGTGACTCAATCTCCTCTGGCTAACCTATATGTGTGAGTTCAACTGCCTGTATGTCCTGTACCTCCTCCTGGATCTATGGGTCTACCTGTCCATGGTGTGCATCCCTCGCACTAGGCTCATCCATCATACATGATGTGCCACTGATCTCCTCATGTGACGTGGCTATCATGGGTGTCTGAACAGATGACAGATGTGTCACGGCCACCATAGGAGGCCAGTCATATGTAGGTGCTAACACGTGTGATTCCTCACTAGCGTCACCACTCTGTTGAGGTGTAAGGTCATCAAGGGTATGTGATATGTCTGTTGAGACACTGGTGCTATCATCCTTTCCATCCAGTTCCCTATCTACTATACAAGGGGCATCCTCCTCCTCAAGTGTGCTAGTAGCAGCATCCTCTGTACAAGAGTCACTATCACTAGCCTCTGTTCATGAGTCACTATCATCATCAGACTGTCCCAAATTATCATCTATCGCTCCATCCTCACACATTTCATCATCACTGTCATAGTGTGCCTCAATAGTGTGCAATTGATCCTTACCCTTGCACCTATGACCTGGTTCCCATGGCCCCTTGCAATAGTGGCAAGGTTGTATGCTCCTAATGGGTGTGCGGTTTCTCTGTTCTTCCATCCATCTAGTTGTTTCTTTTTTCTTTTTGTCTACTAAGGTGATCCCATGTAAAATATCCCATTTTCTTCAACTGGGCTTTCGAAAGGCTACATACTAAGGAAAGGTTATGAGAGCCCTATTTTCCTTGCTAAGGCCAGAATATATGATCTCCAAGCATGTCATCTCAAAGGCTATCTTATTCATTTCTTCCCAACTATCCATTTATCCCTATGAGAGACCCCTCAAGTTGACAGGATTTTAAGCTTCGATACCACTGTAATGATCGTAAGCCATTATGCCAGGATCATCACGGTTTTGGGTGTCTTTTAAACTTTTTCTGGTTGTGGCATTCCGTCAAAAACTGTGTTGATCTACTTGTTTAGATGTGTTTACTTGCAGGATGGCCTCTTGATTTCGGCCTTAGGGATTACGGATGTGTTATATATGTGTATTGCAGCTACAAACAAGAATAGACAACCATGGAACATACCTCAACCATATGCAATATGATAGACAAGACAAAACATCTCAAACTGCTTTTATTCATGAAAATAGAGAAAC